>VWZT01005798.1:810321-878000 GCA_013397055.1 Pachycephala philippinensis | reverse complement strand
CCGCCCCCTCCGCCCCCTGCCCGGCCGACAGGGCCCCCCTTCCCCGCACCTTCCTCTGCCTCACCCCAGAAAAACTCCCGAAAAGTCCTCGGGTCCCTCCTCATTTAGAAAGTTGAATTGTGCGTGGATGCGTCCCCTCTTGTAAGCTGGGTTTAAACTAAAGCCGTCCTAATAGAATAACTGGAATTACACCAACATTATATCAATGAGAGAAGCTAAATGCGGATACTCATAGAGGCTCTTAAGCATACAACCAGCATGCACTCCCGGACATGCCGTTTTGATTGGATATGTAACAGATTTGTTCTCAAATATCTGAGATTCTTGCAACCTTGTAAAGAAAGGGTCTGCTAAAACTATTTAAGCTAGCCTTCTCCAATTTAAGGGTATTTATTAAATAAAATATCTGGACTTTTAAAATGGTTTAAACTACTTAAACCATTAAATACCTGTACGCCTAAAACCAATTGTAAATATAGTCAAAATCGTAATTTAATTATTACTAATCACTTACTTAAGTTTTAAAATTTAAAACTGTATAAAGGCTGTTTCCACGGACCGTATAAATGTTTCCAAAGAAGAGAGAGATGGTTGCATAGAGTTAAATTTGTGCATTAAGTAACAGTAACTCTAAAGCTTAGCTTTTACCAATCAATAAGTAATTAAGTAATTTAATTAGTAAGCCATTAAACTGAAATGGGTTTATGATGCTTTCCTATTACAGAACTTTTAGTTGCTCACAATTTAAAAAAAAAAAAAACAACAACTTTAAAAAATATATACTCTATGTTAAAAAACATTATAACATACACAGTAACTAAATTTGACCAGCATTCTTCGGAGCATTTCCTCTTTGCAGACAGTATCTTTCACTTCATGTAACACTAATTTTTCTACACTTTTTTTCAGTACGCATAATCCAAATATGATGAGGAAAACAGCGTAACGATTTGCACTACCAAAAAAGAAGTCTTAATACTACGCCAGGTCTAAAGCACTAAATTTAAAAAAACCAAACCAAAACAAAACCAAAAATCAACAAACCGCCCAACTTTAAACTGTATAAACAGATTGAAACAGAACTTTTTTTCTCTTTACAAAAACCTGTGGTTATTTGCTGCTAATATATCCTTACCTTCAATTAACTAATCTGTGAATGAAAGCAATACTTCTAGAGGAGAAATATCTTCTGGCTACTACATCCCAGTAAGTGAGACATTATTTTGTAGCAAGTACATTGGGAATACTTCAGGAAAGCAGATCGGTTTGCAAAGCTACAAGTCAACCTCGAGCTGAAAAGGCACCTAGGATTTCATTTTGTTTAGCGGAGAAAAGGGATCTCGGGACAGTCACACACCATATATGGGAACCCAGGTCAAAATAAGCAGCTTTCGATTGGGCCCGTCTGCATAGCCAGCACAAACACAATCCCATCACTTCTTCAGAGTCACAAACCAGATCTCACGCCAAGAAAACTATTTATCATGTTCTATATTAAACTGTGAAAGAAATACAAATTACTTATTATGGAGACATGCAGTTTTGTCAGGTAAAAGTCACTGAAACTCTGAAACACAAGGCTCTGCAATCATTCTGAACTATATGCTTTTTTGGAACAGCCACGATCTTCTGGAAAATACTTACCACTGAATTCTTTACCAGTTTTAATAATATCATTTTTTAAAACCCCTACCCAATCTGATATAAAGACACATGTCTTGCTTCACTGACTGTAGGAGCTACATCTATTAAATGAAAAATGTCAGGCACAGACTTTAACGAAGCAGAAGCTCATTTTTTTCTGGAAGAAAAACTCAAATAATATCATATTGTTGTTGTGAGGTACCACCTAACACTGAAAAATGTAACTCAAAACCCTTTCTCAAAAATAGTGATACTTAAATGATGCTATGGAAATCAAAAAATTATTTAGAAAAAAGACTACGACTTCAATGATGCATGTAAACTTTTGCATAAATCTATTTCATTCCATTACTGAAAAAAACCCAAATAGCACAAATATATGAATAAATTTAAGTATTTTAAATGTAAAGGTTACTGAAACAGGTTCATTGTTGGTTAGTCTGCAGTCCCTACTGGGAGTTTGATCTACGTAATAACTTCAGGAGTGTGCCCAGTCTCTGTATTTAATTAAAGTAAGACAGATCCCCACACACACGTACAGAGCTTGACGATGTGACGATAAACATGGGGTAAATTACACAGAGGCTAAGACGATCAGGAAAAGGGTGTTGACGATGCATTGCAAGAAAAGAATCAGCTTTGAATTTTTAATCTCTTCTGTAGTATGGCATGTAGGCAGTATGGGAACTGAAGCCATATAAATGATCTAGATGGGGGATATGAGATAAAGGAGGGTCCTCTGTGTTTATACAGCCATTAAACAGTGCCTTAAAGTTCTTTATCTGACGTCTGAAGATTGGACTTCAGATTAGTGTATATCATTACCCCACAATAGGGTCTAACCTATGAACTTATCCTACAGCTGATACTGTGGACCAGATCCTCATTTGGTTTAAGTGAGTGCAGTTCTTTTTATTTCAATAGGTAATCTAATTATGACAGCTGAGCACTGCACCGATTTGAAATCTACTTGAAAGAGGTTTGTTTACTTATCTTTTGGGGTTTGTTCTTCCCAGTAACTGCATACCAAATCAGTGCAGGGTGTGTTGTTGGTCACTGGCACCCAACGTCATTTTCAAACCACAATTGCACTAACACTGGGTTTGGAACAGAGATTTCAGTGGGATTTATATATGTTTACATCATGCCTAAATTTGCCCTGATTCTGCATTCCCATTAATGCAGCTGGCATCTCAAGAGTCCTAAGAAGTAAAGGACCAGGCCTATTACATAATATCAAATGCACAACAAGCTATTGGGTATATTATTACAACCATTACTCATGCAATATGGTTTTAACTTCATATGCAGTGTCACACACTTGTTTTAGCACAAGTAAAATGGGTCCATCTGGAACACAGTATTTACTGGGCGCTGAGGTGCCACGATTACAGATGTTCTGGTAATTAAGAAAAATTAGATGTAAGATGGATATGGAACAGTGGGATGTTCATATGTTTGTCTCCAAGTAGGAAATACTACTGAAATATTTAACATCAGAAATAGGCCTAGGAAGACCACACTTCATTAAAGCAAAAGATGCATCCCATTGCTCCTGAAAGCCACCGCCTGGCTCTTCCCATAACAACTGCAGTGCAACGTCAGAACCCTCTGAAGCAGCAATATCCCTCCTATGCCTCCATACAAGTTTTATCTTACACATAGCAGCTGTTGCCTAGAGACATCCCTGGCTGGAACAGAAGTTTGCAGCATTTGACAGGAGCCCGTATTGTCTCATGCTACTCATGTGAGCAAAAGTAGAAAGACCTTGGTAAATACAAACAATAAAAGTGACAGAAATCAACTATTTTAAGTGTTCTGTCCAAAGCTATTAGTTTTGGACTAAGAAGAACAATTTCATTATATTCTTTCAAGATATATTGGA
This sequence comes from Pachycephala philippinensis, assembly GCA_013397055.1. Lineage (NCBI taxonomy): Eukaryota > Metazoa > Chordata > Aves > Passeriformes > Pachycephala > Pachycephala philippinensis. The sequence continues at coordinate 874,471 of VWZT01005798.1, read as the reverse complement.
TAAAATTAATATTGAATTAAGGTCTGTGTGTAATGTGTTATAAGAAAAGGTATGTGCTGTTAACCATCGTCCTTAGCCAAAACACGTATGAACTGCTGGCTCCAGTTTGCTAATTTTGGTAGTTTGCTTGCAATTGTAGTTGTTTTCAATCCACCACTTCAGTACGAATTACAGAACCACTTAGTATAATTTAAAATAGGAAATAGTAATCTTTATTAACCTTAAGTAGATGCTGCTTTAGCTTTTTGAATGAATGCATGACTTACATATGATTCTGAAATAGTTCTTGACAGCTATGATATAAAAAAATGCAGAGCTCGTCCACAGAAGTGTTCAAAGTCTAGTTTGAAAGCAAATACCTTAGTATGTCTCAATTTTTCACTCTCCAAAGTGAAAGTATGCTTGTTTTTTCAGTAGATTTGGTTCATCTTAAAAGCATTATGTTAAAGGGAGGAAAAATAGTGTTTGTGTATATATATATATATATATATATATATATATATATATATTTACAGGCGCCAGTAGTGTAAATTATAGATACACTCAGTACTCTAACTGCAAAATAAAAAAGTAGTTTGCCAGGGTGAAGGAAAGGTTTCCTAGATTAACTTAAATTTTAAATGTATCTAATACTACCATTTCCCTGTGGGTATTTTTTAACACCCTAGAAATCTCATTAAGGTAATGACTGCCACACAAAAATACTGAAAAGCTTTGGTCTCCAGATCATATGAAGTAGATGCTCTTCCCAGAGGTGATGGCTTGTCCCTAAAGACCTGAGACTCCAGGTCTGTGACATCCTGAGGGCAGAGCTCTGAGAGCTACTCCAGGTTTAAGAGTAATGTAGCTTTTCCAACTACAACAGTCTTCATTTAAGCAATGTCTTAGCTATCACTTTGAACTATAGAAAATTACCTTCCATTTTCCAATAAAGTTCAAGAGTTTTCCAGGGGGACTTTTAATACTGTCTACAGTACCTAAGAATCAGTGGAGTGTTACTTATATTTGTTGCACAAAAACCTCTGCTCAAAAGATATACAAACATGTTAGTAACTATTCATAAGAGAAGTCCTGCTGAAGACAACATAAATATCTCTGAAGAAAGCTATTTGAAGAATAATTTGTTTACAAGATAGGGGGTGAAATGAAAGGAGTAAATTGCAATCTGTGAGCATCCTTGAGAAAGAGCTAGTTTTTCTAATTGACATTCAGGCTTTTACTCCAGCTCAGCATGGAAACATAACTGCCTAAAATTTGAAAATAATCATCCTTCACTGTGATATGTGAATAATTTGCTTATAAAAATGAACAAGTCAAACCCAATGATGATGAGAAGCAGCTTGCTAGCATTCTAACGGGTGATAAAAGCTATAATTAGTAGCTCCTCAGAAGACTGGGTTGCAGGAAGAACACACTACAAATGAGAGATTACCAGTGAGCTGACAAAATAATCAAGTCCTGTTGTTCTGTAAAGGCTATAAAACACATCATTTCACACACATGCCATTTTTCCATAGTTCATCCTCCTACGACTGTTTAAGCCTTCCTCATCTTTCATTTAGTGCTACTAGAATAAAGTTAGAACTTACAAACCATTGCAAATTTTTTTTCACAGCAATAACTTACATTTTTGTCAGTGATATAAATACAGTGCACTGTATGACACAAGTCAGCTCAGCAATACTAGACTGTCTTTTCTCCAAATTTTCCCAGTAACATGAACAAAAACAGTTTTGTCAGCACCTCCTATAAGGTGAAAAGGAAGATGGAAAGTTCCTCTTTGTTTTTCAACTTTGAATTAAAGTCATACTCAGAATACTTTACTCTGCAAGAAAAATATGTTTGTTCACTAAATACAGAAACAATAGGTTTATTTGTTGCGAATTCCATTTTGTTATTATTTCCTAAATGCATTCTGTATTTTTTTTCCAAAGTGTTATTCATGTCACTGTTCAACAGTAGATGGAGCAGTGGATCATTACTGTATTTTAGTTATTTGTGTCAATTATTACATAATTTTTCAGCTACTGACATATAAGGCTGCACAAAAAACCCTAAAAATATTACACAGAGAAAATAATTATTGATTAAGGCATTTAGAATTAGAAAGAAAAATGAAAGAACAGCAACTCAGTCTCACTTTGACAAATTATTAAGACAAACCTGCATTTATGACTAAAGTGACTCATAAACACACATTCAAATTACAAACCTTGCGTTAGCTGAATACAGTAGATATGTACATCCTTAACTTTGAAACATTCAGTCACACAAATTTTTCTTGCAGTGATCTGGAACAGTGAAGAATCTTCTAAAAGTGACATGCATAAATATTCCACACTGTGGGCCTCTTAAGGCAAAGGACGAAGTGGAAGTCTAAGTTAAAATAGTCCTGTGATTTATTTTATACTTGCATCAATGTTTTTCCTAGAAACTGCTCTTAAGAAATTTAACAGGGCTTTAAGAAGAATTTAAATTTAAATTCTTCTAAGCCTTACAGTAATTATACCATGACCATCATTTGTTCAGCAGAGGCTAGATTCTCACCTATGTGTAACCATCTAAAATTCAGCACTCAGTTGAAGATGATCATCCAAACCCCCATCCTCAGGGGAGAGAGAGAGACACTTCCAGTCAGTGCAGAGGACCCAATTTTGAGATGTTCCCTCCCTATAGACACAGATGATGGACTTAACCTACTGTCAGGTTTTGATGGCTACAGCTGCCCCAAGAAACCAAACGTTGTCAAACCCAACAGTATAATTTCCCTTAGAATCAATTGGATCTCAATAGTAATTGTATTCACCAAAGTTTCAAAATAAAGCATTCGTCTCTATTTTGAAACTCGCTATAATTACTGACTCAGACTGCCAATATTTGTTGTTACAAATCAAGGCCAGAGGAAAACTTCTCAGATGGCTTCAAAGACCCAGTTCTCATCTCCAAGCCCAGCTCCCTCCCCCACTTCCTTCCAGCAGCATTAACTTTTTCTCTGCAATCTCACAAATCGGAAAAAGAGTAACCTCTAAAGCTGTTTTAGACTGAAGGTCAGAATTCAAAGGATTGGTAACTTTATCCACAGAGCCTTGCAATCACATTGCTATTGGAAACACACCCAGAAGCACCAGCACTCGAGATGTTTTTATTAAGCAATGTCAATAGGTACGAAATCTGAAGGTTGGTTTGTTGGGGTTTTTTTCCATAGTGTAAGGTTTATCAAGACTCATATTTGCAAGAGATCAAATTGCTCTCTGCCACCGAATTTTAGTTTAATGTTCTCTCAGGTAAGGAAACTGGGCTCTGTGTTACATGCTAATCAAAACAGCAGCTTTGGTTTGTTTATCTAAATACTTAAAGAGAGGCACCTCTTGCAGCCAAAATGTAAACAAAGCTTAAACTCTTTTTACTGCTTGGATACTTCCAGGCTACTAATAAGGAATTTTTTTTTAAAATTAAGGGCATTATACAGGTTTTCTACATATATATCCTGCTTGAAAATCTACCTTTCTGAAGAAATATTTAATTCTTAAACCAATTATTCATAATTACACCTACACTTTGAGCCCACAAACACAAGATGACAGATCCCTTTCAAAACTTGGGCTCAAGGGGAAAAAAAAATCCCAGAGAGCAGTCAGAAATTTTGTCCATGCAAACCTGTCACTAATTTAGAGTGAAATGGGTTAAAACAAGGATTTCATGTGAGTTTCACAAGAATTAAGAACAAGAGAAATTGTGATTCCAGTATCTCAAAAAACAAATCCTATACTGTACCCCTCTGTCTTGTACCACATCTGCATGTCCAAAAGAGTGAAGCATTCATATCCACCCAAGCAATTCACCTGAGGAAGTTCTGAAAATGCATCTTTAAGGGTGCCTTGCCTTCTACAATGCAGGAAACTCTATACACAACCACCTCCATTAAAAATGTTGCTAAACTAGGCACAGAGAAATAAAGATGTTCCTTGCACTGGATGCCAGTTTATGAGCTGACAGACACAGCACGGGTGCTGCACACTGAGCAGAGGCAGAATGCTTTTCATGCAGTGGTACCAGAAGAATGCAATATCATAAGGAGAACAGGACACAGAGCTACACACAACAGAAGACAACTGCATGAAAAACTTAAAACAAAGTTGACTAACCTGTTTTTAATTCTTATAATTTGATTTTTAAAAAATTGCAGTCTGTCTGCTATCGGGATAAGGAATGTATTGAGTGCAACTCAGAAATGCTTATTTATCCTTGGTGCATCTAGTGCCATTGTAGTCACAAGCAGGGTATCTTTTGTAACCACGCTGATTTTTCAGAGCTCATTTGGAATGCACAAAAGCCTAAATTAGAGACACCTTGGAAAATTTCGTAGCTTTAGTAGCCTGAAAATGCACTAGTTTGAAATATATTCCACCAATGTACTCCACCACAGACGGAAGTTATTGAAATAAAGCCAAAATTAAACTGCTGGAGACTGAATACTGGATGTGATGCCTTGTGGTGCCTGGGACACAAGGGCTTCATTGCCCTGGCTGAGGACACCTCCTGCTCCACCAAGCTCCAGTGGGCTGTGGCCATACAGCAAAGCATCCCCAGCCCCTGCAGCCACTGATGAAGTGCTTACCCACCCCTCATGAGTCCAGAATGAAGGCTCCCCCTCCTGAACCTTCATCTGTAGCTAGAATGGTTTTGAATTCAGAAAGAGTCTCAGGAACTGTGTGGTGGTCTCAGGAGCAGGTGGAGAGGGGAAATCCAAGGGATGGAGAGTGGCCGCCCCTCAGCTGGCTCTTGTTCCTCTGTGAAACCCAAAAAAGCTGCCACAAAGCAGCAGTGATAGCCCTAGAGTGCATCTCTTCTCCCATCTCCTCTCTCGTAAAATACTTGTTGTTTTCAGTTGGGTTTTTTTGGTTTGGTTTTTGTCTTAGTGAGAAAACACTCTTAATATTTTCACCTCCAAAATACCATAAAATATTGTGTATGCATCTCTAAAGCTTGAATTAAAACAGAATCAGCTTCATGGCAATTGGCCTCAGATATATGTGGTATACCAAGCACAGCAGGAGGTTTATACAAATCTTTCTCAACTAGCTGGTGAATTACAGGATTTGCCTCTCGTTTTTCTGATCAGTAAGTACATAGTTATGCAGCATGCATCCTAAAGCAGCAACTTTTAGGTCAACTATTTTTTACATCAATCTAATATGCCTAAAATTTTTTTTACCATCTGATGAATGTGCAGGATGGAATGCATTTGAGCAGGTCCTGTGTTACAAGGTTACTGTCAATCCGTGTTGGGGTCTGCTTCAGGCCAGGTCACTGTCCTGCAGTCCAGTCCAAAGGTGGACTGTGGTACCCATCAGTTGTCCTCCTGACCTCAAGAGGGCTATGTACTGCTGGCTGGAGTCCATATCCTCACAGTCCAGGCTGCAGGAAACAGGTCTAGTTATCTCATCATGTTTGGATGCACTGAAGTTCACCAAGACACCAGTTTCTCAAAATTTGAATGGGTACAATAAAATGACTTGAAGTAAATGGCAATGAAAAAATAGCTGTAAGTTAATACGCAGTAAAAATGTTTCCTATTAATTTAGTAAGAGAAGTGGACTTTAGAGACCCTGAATAAGAGGTTTGAAGTCTTCTGTTTACATTTGGTTTAGAAATTCATGACTATGAATAAAAACCCAATAAATCACAGTGATTTAAGAGATTGGTTTGAGACACTGATTTGCTAAATCTTTACACTCACCTAAGCTTGCTTGTAACTTTGCAAGACATAAGTTTCTCTGTTTTAATAAAACGGCACTACACAGCCTAAAGATGCCTGCTGAATTTCCAACTTCAGCTCTGTTTAAGCATGCGTAGCTTTTCTCTTGCTAGAAAGATCCATGGATAACACAAATAAACCTCCCCTCAAATAGCTGAGAACTAATAGTAATGCAAAGTATTTGCAATTAGACAGCAGTGATGTCATTTAACAGCCAATAAACATGAAAGTACACACTAGGACATCAGTGGAAATGTGGAAAAAACCTAATATATAATAAAAATAGTGATACTCAGACTTCGTAAGATTTCCAAATAGGTGTCATGTGCTCAAGGGAATGACATTTAATATCTCCTTTAGCATATGACAATGTGCTTCTTTCCTTCCATCCCAGAAGAACTAATAAGCCACAGCATTCTTCCCTGCCTAACGTCAAATGCCATGCTATCCAAATTAACATCTCCATAGGGTTGGTTCTACTGAAAGAAGTAAATCCAGTAAATTTTCTTCACTTAAATTGATCTTGGATTAGCTCCATGATTTGAAAATCCCAAAGAATGTACTTCTGAAGTGTGCAAATGGATTAACAAAATAGAAATCAAAAAAACAAAAAAAAATTTAAGTCCTGACTTCCTCCAAGTCTAAAAAACATAAATACTGATTTATCTTTTAAGATTTGTTTGCTTTCCTCACCTGCCTGCAATTACAACTTTGACTTCATTAGCTGAATACTGCTAAATGCATCCCAATCATCTTTTCATAACTACACCCTGAAAGACTGTTTCATTTCTTCACTCTTGATCACCTTATCTGATTATTTCTCCATTTACATAATTCCTTGCTAGCTCCGGAAATTACTTTTCAGGAAACATTTATCAGAGAAGTCAACGCATTGTCCAACACGCCGGTGTCTCGCCCCTAACCACGTTACAAATGCCTTCCTAGGAGTTTGTTCTCCCACGCAGGGGAGACTGCCCTATTGCATGTCAGATGTTTACCTCCCTCCTCTTGACTTTGAAGATAAGAAAAAGGAGTCGATGTATTTATTAGATCACTTTTGTGTTCACTCTCTCAGCTCTCTTGATCTGAACCACTGAAGTAGGAATCACTCATATTCTGAATTATACTGGCAAGTGAGGACACTCCTGTGGCACCACGGGCTGGGTGGCTTAAGGTTTTGCTCTCCAGCTGTTCATGAGCTGCCAGCAACAGCTGGGGATGCCCACATTCACCTAGCAGCTCTCGATTTACTTTTTGGTTACTCAATTTACACAATTTGTCTTTCTTTACACAAGCCAGTTAAACTGTCCTTCTCTGGGGGAATACCCATATGTATTTGCCAGGGGAATTTATTCTCTTAGATTTTCTGTAGGATTGAGAAGGTGTTTGTATTTTGTTTGTGACATGTAGGGGATCAGTCTCTCCGATATTGATCAATTTATTACATAGTTCTCCTTACTCCTCTAACCATTTTTTGCTAGGAAGGGTATGAGACGCTTGGTCCTACTGGAGATGTGACTGTTTCTTTTTTGAGTTTGGGGTCTTGGGGAGGAATTTTGTTGCTTCACAGCTTCAGCAGATGAGGATCTTTGGGTTAAGGCTGTGTTACACACAGAGAAAGCAAAACGTTTCTTTTCTCTGATCTTTTGCTTCCAGAATTCAGTCTATAGGGCAGGGAAGTTAGGATGAACTGACAAAGCCTAGGACAGACTAACTGGTGATGGAATTATTTGGTGGAAGACTGCCGCTTGGTTTGACAAGACTTCAAAATGTGAAAACCACTTGGTAGACAGGGAAAGCTGCAAAATATCTACTTTTCATGACACGTTTTTTAGTTGTTATATTGATTCAGAATTACTCTCATTTTACAGGCATTGTCATTTTTTGACCTGCTGCATCTGTCCTGGGAAAGCCACGGTGGTACAGTAATACACTAACAGATGAAATTAGTTCTGCGGCTCTTGAGTTTTGGAGGGGATGCAGACACCATATGATATTTGTTTTCAGACATAACTGCTGGTCTTTCATTCTTTCCCTGAGCTGAACTGACAATCAGAAACCACGAGCCTTGCTTTGGATTTATGATGTTAAATGAAAGCCCACTGGATAATAAAATTAACACCATTCATGACCTAATTAATGATAAGCATCATGTGTCTTTTACTAAGCCAGCAGTAACTGGACACAGGACACAGTGGATAGATGGGTTCTGAAGCAAATGAAGAGGCCTTCCCTTTTACCTCCTACACCTTTCTCATATCATCCTTCAGTGCAGCTATAGCCTTCAGAATACAAAGAATTAGTTTAACCCAATATTGAGATCAAATTAAGACTCTGCATACATTACCACAAGGTTATTTGATATCTGTTGATCTGATTGACATAAACGTCTCCTCTAGAGTGATGCAGTAATCTGTATTTTGGGGGTTTTTAAACATACACGGGAGTAAAGGTTTTAAATATATTTGCTAAACATGCAAGCAAATTTAGTGACTTCATTAGAAATTAAATTTAAAAAAATATTTCCTTTCTAAATAATTGCTGAAACAGTCTTCTTTTGTGTTTAACTACTTCATTCATATGCATTTTTTATTTCTGGACCAAAATGGAGTTTATGTCAATAATTAAAAACATTCAAAATTATGTGATCACTTTGTATTTACACTGGCTTTTGCTTCATCACCTGCATATTATTCTGATTGCATAAATATTCAAAGAAAAACACCCAGGGAAATTTTCAAAGTGGTGCATAGAGACTACACTATGCAGTTCCTATTAATTGGAATAAGTCACATGGTTATGTTCTCACACTCTAATTTGAAAATTTCCCTCCTGCTTTCCACCATCTAAAATAATTGTCTAATTCCAGGTATGCACTGTCTGCATCTCCCACTCTGCAATCTATAAATACAGAGGGGACATAGAGTCTTTTCATACAGATACTTTGGGATGCTCCATTGGCATTTTATACCCAGAAGAAAACGTCTCCAGCCTAATGAGAGTTACTCTATTCCTTGTGCTGCTCCTAATCCTCATCTCTAAGGATATTTCCATTAATATCTTTGCTGAAATGCCTATTTAGATGCAGAAAAAAATCAGTATCCTGGGAGCTTCTAAAATAATTAAAAGTACAATTACAAAAAAAAAAAAGTAGGATTAAAAGAACCACTAGAACTAGAGTAAGAGATAATCAACCTGTAACCCATCAAGCAGTCCCAGAAACTGTGCTTTGACGTTCCTGCCCCAGAAGCTAATGACAGCAAGCATAAATGAAAGATTTTTACATTTGACTATATTTGAACTTTCCCCACAATGTGCCAGGAAGGTCAGCCAGGGTATTTCAGAGCAAGGCTCTAAAAGTAGAGAGAATTACAGGCTTAGAGTTACTTACAGGTCCTTGCCAGAGATTCCCTCTGTTTTATAGCTCATAGGCTTCAATTTTCACAGTTGCTGCTTCTAACCAGTTTTTTTACGTCTCCCGAAAACCGGGAGTGGGGGAAGGGAGGGCTTTTTTCCCTGCACAGATAACTCCAAGAGATCCAGTGACCATGGAGGCAGAGGCAATGAACACGGGCAGCCAGAGGGAGCACAGCTGGCTCAAAGCAGCACCTCGGACCAGGCTGAAATCCAGTGGTGGAGCAGCTGCCATGGGTTTGAAGCTTCTGTGTTGGGAAACTTGAAGAGAAGATCATGGGGTGATTAAGCGAAGAGAATCCAGTGTCAGGGAAGAAGGAGAGGTTTACTGATGAGATTGGTGTCGTTTTGGAGAGGAAAGGGTCTGGCTTTGGGGATGCAAGTTGCTTAAATGTGAGTTCTCTGGGCTTGGAAGCCCTGAGGGTGCAATGGCTTGGGGTTGACACAAACCAATCAAAACCTCAGCCTGGGGAGAGGGACACAAAGGGCTGTGTCACCCACAGCACCTTTGGGACCAAAAGGCAGCTTGCCTGCACTGGAGACCTGCACACCTCCAACCATGCCATCATCAGTACACAGCAGCCCTATCCTACAGTTTCACAGATGTCCACCCAAAGATACATTTATCTTTAGCCTCTCATCAGCCAAGGACATGTCCACACATTCTCCACAACCCACCTTTGTGTTTTCCTAAAACTTAAAGGAGTGTGACACGTGAGGCTGGCTAGCTTTCCATCAGACTGGACTGAGATTTCCCAAGAAACTGAAAAGTTATTATTAGGAGACATGCAGCTAGACAGACAGATACAAAGAATGTGGTTGCAAAAGTCTTTTTGCTTTAGGAAACCAGGTTATAACAAGAAACTGCCTGATCTCCATTTACAGTTCTGTTCAGCTATTTTAATGAAGTTTTTGATTTTGCTGACAGGGCAACTTCATTTTACATAGAAAGACAGTTCCCCAGAGGGTAAGATCTGTCAGTTGTCACACGAAAGCCTTTCAGTCCCTACCTACAAAAGCAAAGGTGTACCTCAAGAAATCAGGTTCATCCTATCGAGCTGCTGAAGGAAGGAAAACAATACTACAGACAAAAAACCCTTCCCTGGTTCATTGTGCATTGCTTCCTTTCAGGGACCAGCCATGGCTGCAATCAAGAAGTCACTTCTTATTTATATTATAGATTGCTTGAATTATTTTTTTTTCAATGTCAGACCTGATGCTATTAACAGCTGGACTGGACTGTCTCATATGTGGGTCAGACTGACTTTCTCTTCTCCACCACATAGCAGCAGTTAATAAGTAAGAATGATGTCAATGAAGAGCATCTTCCTTTTTCACCCATTCTTTCAGTCTACTTTAATGGATACAAAAAAATAAAATCAAAGGCACCATAGCAATGTAAGGAAGGATGAGACCACTAGAAAAGAACCACAAGCCAACAGGACTGGACACCATGTATGAGCTCACGAATAACCTGATTTTCCACCAAGCAGATCTTGAAAAGGCTTTGTTACACAGCCTGCTGGAATGCCTGAGGCTGTCAGCTTGTTTCAGAGAAAAAGGGAAGACTGTTGGCAACCTCAGTGCCTAAAATGGTGGGAAAAAAGCTTTGCATCAGTGAGAGAGGAAGCACGAGTCTTTCATCCTCACTTAATGACCTGATGCCTTGATGATTTCCAGCTAGGGTTATCTGATTTGGGGAAATTATCAATGCTCTGTTGAAAAGGATTATTTTCCTGAAACAAGCAAATCTCAAATCAAGAATCTTTCCACCTAAACTAAACGAAGTCTCTCCTATCAAAAAATAATTTAAAAGCTGTTAGAATAAAAAAGCGGAAAAGTCTTTACATTTAGAATGTCCTAAAAAATTTACTGTATCCTGCAATTTTCTGAAAACCCATGTTTCCCTCTGGTTTTAATAAGTTTTTCCCTTTTAATATAATTTCCCTTATACAACATTATTTTTACTCCTTTCTTAACTCCTCTGCAGAAACCTGTTTCTAGTAAAACAGTTATGGAAAGGGAAAGCACTAGACAAGCAACAAAGGTGGAAACTACATGCCTCTAAGTAATACTCTTACTAAACTTGATATCTTTCTTTTAAAACATTTTAAAATTATATTATTTCAGAGCCATACTAAATTGATTCTGTCCTTTATTAATAAAGACATGAGACCAAAGACTATAACCAACTAGACTGGGCTATGTCCCGTGTTCTCGCTGTTAGTGCTAAAAATTAAGCTCAAAAGCTGAACACAGCTGAAATTAGTAGATTTGTAAGATACTGATACTTATGCAGTATTCTATTAATTGTGGTCTTCCTTAAATGCAAAAAAGATAAAGGATGTTAAAGAAAGTTAAGTCTTTAAAAGCTGTAAAGGGATAGCCTGCCTACAAGGTTTTCATACTAATGATGAATTCATCACTGAAATTCTACTTTTCCTCATAGATCATGTCTTTGCTCAAGTAAAACCGTTAAAACTTCTATTCAAAGTCTTGAGAAGATGCATCAAAAAAACCACGCCTGCTTCACAATATAAGCTATGCATTATATATAAGCATTTGAAGCTCTTAGAAAGCTTACCTTTTTTGTACCACTTGAAAAAAAAAGGCATCATCACATGTAAAAGGAAGAGAGGAGTATATGGAGAGTTGCAACCACGGTTTGCAAACACTGAAACTTTCATGCAATATAGGTGTAAAAATTGAGTACACCTACCAGTACATCTGGCCTGACTGGATAGCTATAATTTAAGCAGGTGGCTGACAGATGTCATATTTCAAGCATGCCTTTTCATGTTCATTTTCATTTTAATCTCATTTTCATGTCTCAAGTATGCATTTAAAATTATTTGCTAACATATTGTAGTGTGTCGTGTACATGATCCTTGAAGGAGATTTCAAAGTAGAGTTCAAAGCTGCCAATTGATTACACAATGGGAAAAATGAGAATAACCACTGCCAATTTACCAGCCCCTAAGACAGACAAAGATGGGCTGTTCCACAGCTAACTGCAGCACTGAGATTTCAGAATGCAAAATAAAGCAATCTTTGCCAAAGTTAAAATGAAGTTTTTGCTGTAACTTGCTGAAAAATATATTAAAGTTCTGCTTTTAGGCTGAGAAGATGTAGATGTAACTCACCCTTTCACTATTCAAGGATTTACAGATGGTAATCTCATTGCACTGTAATGTTGCAAAGGTTTTCCTCTAGATGCTATTTTTAAGCTTCATTCAGAGGTTTGATTCTGCAGAGGAAGTGTCAGAAACCAAAAATTACTAGTTATGGTGCCACCACTTGCTTCAGAGATGATCTCGGTACTTCAACAGAAGAAACATACTTCTGTGTACCTACATACTGATCTCACACATGACCGTATCTATCCAAGTGGAAGATGGATGGTCATTTTGGAAAATAAGAGCTAAATTCTCGGCTGGCAAAAGCAGCATACCAAAAAGCAAACTTAAGTTCTGAATATCATCTGGAAAGTTGTCCTAATGAATGTAATCTCCCTCACAGGAATAAAGCCATCCTATCATACCCACTAAGGTACACTGAGATTTAATTAACTGTCCTGACTTTCAAGAAGAAAGTACCAAATAATAACAACAGGTGACATTGATAAAGTCTTAAGTACAAAACGACTGTTTTGCCAAATACAAGCATTAATCTTTTGTTTTTATTAACAGATGCATCATGTCTCATTCCTTCGAGATGAGGACTGAAATGCTCTATAGTAATTTGTGTGAACTTTGGGGCACATTTACTTAAATCCTCTAAAATATGCAGTCTATTTGGCCAGTGAATTTCAAAGTTAATGAAGCAAACATCCTCTTACATGCATAAGTGAGGAAAAAAAGGAAATAAATCTTTCTGTTTGACCCCCATTCAAATCTGAACATGAAACACGAGCACTTTTAAAGCAAGGCAAAATTTTGCAATGTATTAAAAGCATATGCTAAAGACTACTGCTACTAAAAATCCTCTTGCTCCTCACTTTATCATTGCACTGCATCTGCCACCTCACAGGTGTCCATGAGCTTTTATACACACACAATTTCTAAATGTGAAAAAAGAAGAATCAAGTAAACGCAGTCTTATGACGACTTTGCAATTTATAAAAGAGAGCTCTTTGAAATGCTGCCCTGAGTCACACAGAACTCCAGTTGAATAATTAATTACATATTGACAAGGTCTTATAAAAGAAAAGCTCAGAGCTGTATTGACATTTATATCTTCTTAACATTCATCAGAAAATGTCATTCTGCTTGAAACAATTATTGGTAGCTTAGAGTTTTTGCATTCATATCCAAATGCTTATCAATTATGATGTTTTATGGTTATATGACTTAACAAGTTGCCTAAAATTTAATCTTTATGATTGACTAATTCCTATTATGAGAACATTAGTGTCTTCTATAAACAAGTAAGAAATTATTGTGTGTACTTAACAAGTCACAGTGTGCTACAAACAGTTATTTGAACTATTCTAATTAGGCTTTACATCTGAATTTTTGTGCAACTAGGAACCATTAACACACAAAATACAACCAAAATCATGACTTAAAATGACTCTCCATGAACTTTATTAGGTAGGATGTAAAAATGAGATGCACCAAATAGTTGCAATATATGTAATACTGCCAGTGTTCTGTATTTCAAAAGAAGTGAGAATAAATTTTCGTATTTCTGTTTTCCTATTACATTTGCAATTAATTGAACTAGGATGGCACGCACATTTCTGCTAGAGCTCTTCTGTTACAGTACTTCAGTTGCACTTAATAAATTGCACCTTCCATGAAAAGAAAAGGTGATGGATTGAAAAATGTTTAGCACAACCATGCATAATTGATAGGTTCCCTAGTGCAAATAAGTGTCTAATAAATAATTAAATTTAATCTCATTATAAGAGTTTTCATAATGGGATAATTTAATTAAATGAAAGCCAAAGGGTTCTTAGGGGTTGAAAGATGCTGCTGTTGCTATATTTGGCTAATGGTCTGGGGATAGTATAGTGAAGAAGGGTAATTCACATGGGTACATGCATTATTTAATGAATCCCTCTGAGATGGAGGAAAGGACAGATCAATGATAACTTGTCATTTTATCATTGCTTACAATGCACATTTAAACAACCTGGGAAATGTTAAAAACAGAGAGAGAATCTTGCAAGCCTTTGCAGTGCATCAGGCCGTCTCTCTGCCAGACACACAGTGAACATTGCCTTTTGCAACACGCAGTTTCACTCTCATCTAGCATTGTTAATTTTCTCCTTCTTTCAGACCAAAAATAAGAGCAAAGCCTTACAAGCTTCTGTACAGTTAGGGCAAGCCTGCCCCTAAGTGAAAGTTATAATGGATACAGCATGTATATCTGATACTAAAAAATTGATAGCTGTGTCACGTGGGACCCATTAACAAGCTTTTTGAGTGGGCTGAGTTTTGAGCTCTAAGTCTCCAGAAGCACTTAGCTAGGCTAGGATACTAAAGCCATACAAGTCTAAGTAGTTAGCTCATTTGCAGGTGATCAGTTATGAATTAATATGAATAGTGAAGGTTATATCTTTACAGATAAGACAGAAGTGTCATCTTGCACACAATAAACGTGAAAGATCCAAAAGCTAAATGGATGAGTTTGCAATCTGAACTCTCACTTTTTAATGACCTGTACACACACAAGCATTCTCATTTAGAAACTTTTACCTTTACTGGTAGACTCTGAACACAATGACCGCTGTAGCACCACAGGCTTGCAGTTTGTCTGATGGTACCAGACATTTTTATCAGAGAGATAACAATCACTCTTTCAGAAAAACAGAGGGATACAGTTGCCCACGATTTTGCCATCTGAAGCATAAGGATTATGTAACATACATTAAAAAAAAATTTATTTTTGCTCTTATTATCTGTTTTACCTTTGTTAGTACCCTTCTAAACCTTTCTGAACTTTAAAAGTGATTTTTCTTCTATCAGTAACACAGGCCTATTACTTGTACAAAGAAAACATTTTCTAGTATCAATGAAACAATTTTAATTTTTGTTTGGTGCTGTGCTGTGCATACACAAAATGATGTTCAAATGTCTCCAGGAGCTATGACCACAGCAGCTTACATTGTCCTACCAAATAGTTTGCATCGTATTTGCCAGTTATATGAGGTCCCACAGGAGTTCCTCAGCCTATCCTAATCTTCACCTAAATTATCTTGTCCTAAATTTGCCATCTCTCCACTCATCCTATTTTTAGTTGATTAATAAGTACATTTATCAAAGTACTTTTATTTATAGATGCTGAAGGTTTTGCACGATGAATATCAATCTCCTATTTCTATTTGCTCTTTATTCTCCTAGACACTTTTCAATCCACATGGAAGTTTAGCAGTAACATGTTTCTTGAATTACTTCTTTTGAGAATCGAAACCCTTCTTGAAAAATCCAAATACACTGTATCTGTCTGGTTTTTGTTCACCTTCTCAGTGACTCACACAAAGAATGCAGAAACCTCATTGTGTCTCACATATGTTCTCTGAGGGATTTACACTTCCACACTCACTGGTTACCTCATACAAAAATATGTCTCAGTGCTTTCAGTATTGTTATTCATGTTTTTTGACCACCCTCTTCTTAAGCTGAACAAATACAATGCCATTTGGCTTTCTTGCTGTTGCTCTGTTATTTGGTTTAGCACCTCCTTCACCATTGAAAACACAAACAGTTCCTCACTTTGTATGAGAAGTAGGTGTTTAATTTTACACTAACACGAATCATTCACCAGTCATTACAGAGATGTAGTGCCTCTTCCCTTCTCAACTGTTATATTTAGATTCTTACAGTTTAATAGCCTGACTGATTAATGTTTTGGCTTTTATGAAAAGGAATAACTTGATGGCTTTTATTCTAGTGGGGATTTGCAAAAGGATCCTAAGAAAAATTATCACAAAATATTTTTTGTTATTTATAAGACACCCACTTCCATCTATTTCTTTACAAACAAATAAACAAAAAAATATATGTCTTGAGAAAATAAAAGTGGCTATATTTTCTGACTAGGGTGCCCAGAATTCAGTAGCCTGATTTCCATGAGAGTTAAATATTCTTGGTGTCTAGGAAATGAGTTTCAGAGACCGTGTACTGAAATTAAGATGTTCTTTTCTATAAAGAATTATCTCAGGCACAGTTATCTACTTAAATCATTGGGAATATTTGTGCACATTTTATTATAGGTTATTTAATTCAAATGTCTGGGAAGTAAGATCTCTGATGGTTATTCAATAATCTGTTCTGTCCTTGAAGAACTACTGAAGTTCTCCATCCACTTCTCATCTTCTCTAAGGAGATCTCCAGTAAAGGAGACCTGTAGTAAACCAAGCTAAAACACACAAGGCATTATAAAATTGAGAGTTCCCCTACTTTATACAAAATACAGGATAAATAGAGAAGTAATTTATTTTTTCCTTTTTCAGATTGCATTTCCACAATGTCTTATTGGAGCATAACTTCAATGCTGAAATACTCTGACTGGTATCCAAACTTTAAGGGGTTCAGGGCAGAGGAATTTTGTTTGTTTAAGAGTGGGACCTTCTATTTATTTTTCTTATTAAGTTACAAAATTCATTCCCCCCGCCTCCAGGAACTAGTTTTCTTATCCCAAAACCTCAGCAGACTTCTATACACAATGTTGCAATAGTGATCATACCATAGATTTGAATTACAATCTCTGATTTCTATTCATTGTAGAAATCCACTCCTGCTTTCCAGGCCTGTATGATAAAATTCCAATAAGTCATAAAAGGGAAAAAAAAACTCAAATAAGAAAGTAACATGGAGATATTTCGATGGGAATCTACCTAAGAAGTAAAATTTCTGTTTTCATGGCTTCTTTTCTTTAAGAAAATTCCTGTCAGCCACCTAAAAGTCCAAACTTTGACAGTCAGAGTTTTCACGCTATACTCCAGCACTTGCAAAATTTAACATTCACTTGTGGCAGAATAGTGGCTCCATGTACTCCAAAACAGTCAAATCATCGCAGCACAGTATGGAAATAATGTAACTGAGCTGCATCAGCAGCTTGTTTTCTAACTGCTGATTCTACACGTCAGCATCTCCCAGTGAGGAGTCGGGACTTGGCACCAGCTAATGCCTTCACGAAGCTCTGCTCATTGCACGCATGCATTACTGAACCTCCGTGCACAGGAACTGGGAGGCAACACAAGAAACACATGTGATATGGCCCTTCTAAATGCAAACCAAAACTCATTTCTGAAACTGCATCTGTACCTACGTTATTGTTCATTTGGGGCTTATTTGATTTATCTACTATTTGTTTTGAAATCTATTTCTGTGAACATAATTTTGCTGTAGTACTATCATTTCAAGAAGAAGTGAATCTCTTTTATGATGACATTGGGATAAACTTTGCAGGACCTATTTAAAATATATAAATTAAACCTGAGAATGACTTCCCAAATAAGTATATATTTTATTATTTCCACAAGTCCTGTGAATCAGTATTTTAGCCTAGCTTTATAAAAAAACCCAAGCAATGTCACATGAATTTACACTTTCAATTGCTACAACTTGAAATACAGGAATGACCCCAGAGGTTTTTTTTCCTCAGTGTACCAATCCATATCTTCTAAGTTTGTTCAGTTAAACATAAATTTAATAGACCTCAATAACCAAATGAAAAACCACAGTTTTACTGCCATTTCTGGACTCCTTCCTTCTGCTGTGAAGTCCTTCCCAGGCCGATTTCCATGACCTCAGTTCTCCATGAGACATACTAGTTGGCATAATGAACAACAAAACTTCAGTTATGCTGGAGAAAAAATCTACTTAAAATAGAAAGAAACCAAAACACTTATATTTTTCCTGCTTTCAGCATGGGAGGGATTCTCTGGTAGAACTGGTCAATATCTGTGGAACTTGGACTGGTTACATGTTGCTAAATGAACCCTTCCCAAGGCACTGCAGGGATGCAATCAAACAAAAGTCAACTAATCCGGTCAAAGAGCAAACTGTCTGTCTATCCATATATTGATCCTGTTCATCAGTAGCTATCCCCAAATCCAAATGATCACAACTTTTGATATTCAGAAGGACCTGGAGATCTGCTCCCTTACCTTCTCATGCTTTTCTGTTCATCTGGTGCATCTCTCCACAGTCTCAAGTGGCACTAAACCTCCTGCAAGTCTTCTAAGGATGAGAACAAAATGCTGAACTACTGCTCATTTCCATAAAGACAGAAATCAAAAGGAAAAGCTTTCTATCTCTACCCCTAACCAAAGTAAACTGAGTCTTTTGAAATAATACATCTTGTGGGGAAAAAGATCTAGATACCAAGCATAACACTATCAGAGAATCTCAAGGAATTCTTTATGTTTCCTGCCAACAGTCTGTGCTGGAAGTAATCTGTCGGATATATTTCATTAAGACTTTATGAAAGCCTCAGCTTCACACAACCCAGCTACGAGTCTGCAGCTGCCCTATAAGGACAGAAACATTGGAGCCAAGCATGAAGTTGTGAGAGATGAGCAAGGCTCCAAAAATATCTGGTCTTTCCAACACCTTACACAGAGTAATTTCTGGTGTGCTGTAACTGCTAAATGCAAACTCGTTAATACAGCTGGACAGGTCAGTTCTATATTCTTAAACTGCTGGCTGGCAAGTAACAGATTTTCACTTCTTTCTCTAGGCATACACTGGATCTCTTTTTCCAAATGGGAAATGTGAAAAATTGATACATAAAATGCTTATGTTTTGTCAATTTTAGCATTTTTCTTTGAAACAAATATAAAACACACGCTTTAATTCGCTTTGAGGATGTATGGGAACGTCCCCACCTCCTCCCTTAAGTCCAGTCTCAATCCAGACACAAGAACAAAACATTCTTGAATGCAAAGTAATGAAGACAGCTAATGACAACTTTGAAATAAATCCTCAGAAAGCTAAGATTCATGCATTTGCAAAAAAATTTAAATGTTTATAAAAAGAGATGAACCACTTTTCATAGTATGAATATTTTTGAGACACCTCATGTTAAAAACTAACTGTGCTAAAGAAATGCAGAGCAAACCAGATAGCAATCAAGGAGCAGATGTCCTATGAGTTTTATGAAATACTAAGTAGTGGTTAAATGGTATAATCTGGTGAAGATCAGCAAAACAGTTCTCCGAAGATAAGCTTGTGTTCCCAGTAGCTTTGTACATCTGACTTTCATTTTGAAAGTTTAAAATCCCAGCAAAAGGGCAGAAAGCAAGAAGGATGCCAAGACAGTATGTCCTCCTGCATAGATTAAATGGAAACAATAGAAGAGAGGAGAGATCAACTGACCTTTGGAGGAACCTTGTGTGATTAACATAAACACCAGATTACTCCTATCACGTGAAGAGGCACTCAAAACTTATGCATGCATCACAGAACTCTGAGTATCCACAACCTAAATATTCCTCCCAACCTTTTAGTTCTCCCCAAACTGAACCTCTGGGCACGACACTCACAACCACTCACTGATGTCAGACCAACACTGGTACAGCACGGAAGGGCATGGTACTAACAAAAAAAGAAGAGGGCAAAAAATCTGGAGGACCTAAACGCACCAACAGAGAGCTGTTGGGCGTTGTTTAAATGCTAAAACCTGGTCTTTATTTCTCAAAATAATATGTGGTTTGGCCAGTGGAATAAATTAGACAAACTCTACTGAGTTAACAGGTAAAGGGGAACCTAATTGCAGTCTTCCCATACCTGCAAGAAAGAAGGTCATCAAGAAGACAAGAGCCAGGCTCTTAACACTGATGCCTGGTGGGGGGTTTCAGGACAGTGGGCACAAGCTGAAACTCACGAGTTTTAGAATGTATATTAGGAAAATCTTTTTCACCCTGAGGTTAAAAACTTGGAGGTTTTCCACGATTGGACTAGATAAAGCCCTGAGCCACTTGGTCTGGCTTTATGGACAAGCTTGCTTTGAGCAGGAGGATGAATGAGGGACCTCCTGGATTGCCTTCCAAACTGAATTTTCCTATAATCCTAACATCCTAAGTTATTAACCATTAAAACAGATAAATGGCTAAATAATTAAATATTAGTTACAGAAGAATTAATGCACAAAGCAAGAACATGTAGCTCTAGTATATTGCTTAGCATTAGCCACTGCATGCTAGTCCTTCAGATTTCCTACACCACTTATTGTAGAACAAGTGCCTTGATAAAGCCTTACTTAGCATATATTAAAAGCTCAAAAGAAAATGGCAACAAATCTTAGTCAATAAGCCATAAATTAAATTGTCTCCCAGTAGATCTTGGCATGTTACAGTACATTTCCATTCAGTAGGCCTTGATTGGCAGATTGTAATGATTCATATTACATTAGTAATTCATGAAATAGGACAATATACATAATCCTAAAACTATGTTCAGACATAGTGGAGAGGGGTAGCTACAAGAAGCTGACTATTCTCCATTCCTCACCTCCAGCTAAAACAAACAGCAGCCCGCCCTGTACTTTACTAACACAGTCCAACAAGTAATGAAACACAGAGCAGATAGTTTCACCATGACCTCTCTGTGCTTCTAGTTTCACTTTTCCTGAGGGGAAAGGGAACAGATGGTACAGGAAAATTACCTGTATCATTTCTGGGCAGGGACAGGATCCTCAGTAGCTACTAAGGATTCAGCTGGCCACACACCACGCGCAGCAGAACAACCTGATGACCTGGAGAAATAAGAGGTGAACCTATAAAATGCCATGGGTTTCCAGAATCAGTTCTGGACATCTCTGATTAAACCCTCTCCTTAAAGGCTGAAGATTTACCATTGTCAGGCTCCAGCAGTGTCCTTGAATTTGTGTTTGCAGTAGAACTGCAGGCTTACACGGGTAACTGAAGCACCCAATACCTGACTTAGCAGCTGTAGGTGTTCTACAAGCCAATATGCTTTTAAAGTCCAGAGATTACATGCAATGCTATATATTTCTGAATGTCTAGGTATGTATTGATATAGACACACACATGCACATAAATACTTGCAATTAATTCTCCCAGGAATTTTTAGTTTCCTGTCAGCAGTTGATTTGCCAGACTAGGCAGTCCCACTAGAACTTGGAGAATGGATAGCTAAAAAATGGTTTTTATGATCTATTAAATCAAAACTATGCTGAAAATCTATTTACAGCATCATTTTATTTGCAGTATTCCTTGTGGTGCAGTGAAATGGTAAGGAAATAGTCCTTTCTTGTAGTTTTCCAATAGTGATTTTGCAGAAATATTTTCCATTTGCTAAGCAAATTGTGTTACAGGGCTTTCTTAAATAAAGAACTGTACTGTTCAAATGATAAAATTCCGGCGCCATGAGTTGTTATTTATATCAGCAATGTTAAATATGCCATAAAGGTTCAGAAAGGTACAGAAACATACCTCTGCCATATTATCTATTAAACATACAAAAAAATATGAAGGTACAATTTCCTCAATCGGAACAGAAGGCTTACTGCTGAAGTTAACAAAGAACATCTGGTTTTCATTTGAGGGGCATTGAAGTGTTCATTAAAGTGTCCTTGTTGGTAATTTTCAGCCTTTTTCTTTTTTTTTGCCTGCTTCACAATAGTTTGTGTCCTAGCTCTGTGGTAATTACAGCATGCTACTAAAAATGGTCATTGTCATTGTACCATTTCCCTTTGAAAAATTGCAGGAGAAACATGAAAGAACCAAACGTAGATCTCATCTGATTTCAGTGTTAGAGCAGCTTCCACAGCTTACCTTGTTCATACTTCCTAGGGGTGTTTATTTTCTGCAATTATTCATCTAGGCTTCACTGAACTTGAATACTAATAAATTTTAAGAAGTGAAACAAGAAGCCTTCATGCTGTCTGCAGGGAGGCCTCGGAAAACTCTGCATTGAGAGTTATTAGTATCAGCACCAAAGGTGCTAATACTTTGTTACTTGTAACAGAAAGACAGATCAGGTGAAAAACGTAGGAAAAAGAAAACAAAATCTTCATACATTTTCTCTGAACACATGAAGATCCTTACATGATCAATCTAAAGTAAAGGGGTTTAATATAAACTCTAAATACTTTCTTTAGATTTGTGTTGTGGTACTCTCTAAAGTTACTAGATGCATGTTATAGAAATCTTAGCTTTAAAAATTTAACTTTAGTAGTTTATAACTAAATGTAGGGGGAAATATCAATTATTTAATTACACAAAAGAATGTGCATTATTCATAGTCCCAGTTTAAATGTAAGTAAACTACTGTGCTTTAAGCTAAATTTCTGTCTCAGTGCTTGAGGTCAAGAAAATTCAGCAACATACTGTTACTGCATCCAAAGTAAATTAACATTGGTATGGTTAACAAAAGGATTCATGACACTTGACAGGCAAATAAAAAGACAAGATTGCCTCCAAGCACCCGTACATCTGGAGTTAGACTGAAACCTCTCTGAAACACACAGAAAAAATTCACACGATGTAAATGTGGGCTTTAAACACACATAGGACGCACATGCTTACTGTGTTCTCTGAAACTAAAAGTATTTTAATAGCTACACAGGTTACACAAAGGTGGTTCTGCCAGTAGGCACAAAAAAAGCATTCTCTGGGTGACCAGGACTATAAAAACACTTACAAGCCTTGCAGGCTGACAGGGAAAGGGTAGCAAGGCAGTCACAGAAGAAATGGCTTTTCAACTTACTTCCCAGCCTGGCTGGCAGAAGCCTAGAAAGCTTAAGTGTACACGTGTTTTAACTACCAGGTGAACAAGTTCCACAGCAAATTTACAGCTTCCCAATATCAAGCTGATTGATATGAAATGTCAAGCAAAAGTTTTCAGCTGTTTCTAGAATCCTAAAAAAGAAAGCAATTCCACCTGTACTCAAAATAATTATCATTTTTTAAAGTTGAGCAGTACGTTAGGAACGTGAAATTAATTTCAGGGCAGCAATTATTAACTTTACAATGAATCTCATAAAAAATAGTTCACCTTGGAAAACTGCAGCTTATGGTAGAGACTTAACAACATGTTACTTTTAGCAAGTCCTATGGACCAATCTGTTCACACTTGGCATGCTTTGAGGAATTCTGAGGGCTGTCTCATAAAATTAGGTCAGGAATGGGTTTTATCTTCTTTTTGATGATCTTTTCCTTCACCTCACTCTCTGTCTTGTGTTTACAAAGGACAGAGAAAGAAGGAAAGAAAAGTATGCAGGGAAAGAAGAGTAGCTGAGAGAGAAAATGAGCTCTGTGGCTGAGAAAAGCATGAAGAATGGGCAGACCAGTGAGAAGAGGAAGGAAGAAAGCTAAGGATTAGTGAGGACAGGAGCTGGGGATGCAGGGCCGTAAGGAGCAGTGCAGGACCTGGGGTTGGAGGATGAAAGAACGAGAGGTGGGAACACCCCAGGAATGACCACTAGAAGCGACCATGAGAAAGAAGAGTGATCAGGAAGATCCACTCAGGAAGAGACATCATGCCCAAGGGATCAACCCAAGGGACTGATCCAAGGGATGCCCAAGGGATCAATCGCTGCCTTCCCAAGCAGAAGCCGCCTGTGGGCAGCCACCTTCAAGCATCTCCCTGGCCAGCCTGGAGATACAGCTCGACACACTGAGGACAGGCAGGCAGCAACTCTTGGAAAAGCTTTCTTAAAAGCAGATCAACATATCCCAACAGTCAAGGAAGAAAAGCAAACAAATTCATAAGGGAGGGATAGGAAATAATATGGGCATGCGGCTAAAGTAAGAAAGAGCCATTTTTACAGATTCTGCATATGATCACTAAAGCCAGGATAAGAGGTATTTATTTCAGGTGGAATCACCACCTAGGAAAAATGTCTTCTGCGTGAGAACAAGCCAATTTTATCAATAATTTTGCTAAGTGCAGAAGACAACTCATTCTAAGCAAAATTTTCCTACTAGCTTAGATTCATGCCACCTCCAGTCTTCTTTTTTGACTTCTGTTTACTTGACTTGACATCACCCTTAATATCCAAAAAATATTACCCAACAGGGACCAGCCAGAAAAATCCATTCTTCACAACTCTTTGAAAGCCCTTACCTACAATATCCCCAGGTTTCCTGAATGTACCACTTACTTTGGGTCCCTTTATGCAGCAAAGATTATTGTATAATTATTTAGCATTGTTCACTTCAAATACTTTAATTAAGTCAAGTACATGAGAATTTGTCATTATTAAAGGAGCCCCTGAATAAACTGAGTTTTCTATTTCCCCTAATAATGAAAGTGATGGTAGCTGTGGACACTAAGCACATCAGAGAACCAGGATTGTGATTAAATAACTGTCTCTAAATACCAGCAATCACATTTCTATGTGACTTTTTAAAATAATAATGATAACTTAAATGTATTTAAATTAGCTCTTAGCTCCTACAAATTCTACGTAATCCAAATATTTAATTCCTATCTTATATGTGATCCATGGCACAGTGCTGTCTGCCTAAACATTCCCATTTACTACAAACAGAAGAATAATTTGTTTAGCTATATAATCAGCAGAGAGGCAGCACACAATAAAAGAAAGCATTCCAGCTTTAAAATGAATAAAAATTGATTGTGTCCCTATAAAAACTAAATTGGCAGAGTGTTAATTGCATTTCACATAAACATCTGTAGCAGTCGGTGACTTGTTACTGTGCTGTAATGCAATACAGGACACTTAGGAATAAATGCATCCTCTAGATGAGTTCATAGAGATTTTCTAAAAGCGCCTGATGAGATTGTAAAAATCTGATTAGTCAGAACTGCTAATGACACTTAAAACAAAGGGAAATCTTTAAATAAAATTACTTTGCTTTTCTTTTCTCTTGATAAATTATATGCAAATTACTGTTGATTGAAAAATGCCTGCCTTGAAGGGAAATTCATACTAATGATGGAAAGGTCATCAGACAACAAAAGTATTTGCCAAAGAAATCTGCAGGCACTTGAATAGTATGCTGGAATATGAAAATATACCCATGCCTCACATTATTTGTTGTTGTTATAATGCATGAGACACTCTCCAGGGAGGAAAGCAGACCGGTTTGCTTCCCTGGAGATCTCAAAGTAAAGACTCAGTACTCAAAAGATGCAAACGTGTTTAAATGTACGCCACCTCAACTTCAACCACATTAGTTACATGCAAATGCACGTCTGCAAGAACATGGTCTAAGAAAGCCATGATAATCAAAACCAAAAGTTTATGCCTGATGACAAAATAAAATTTAAAAAAAAAATAAATAAATAATAGAAATTACCAGCAAAAATAAATGTCCTTCCAATTCTTCCACTAGAAAATTCAGTAAAAAGGGACTGGTAATATTATAGTTACAGGACCCTGAAAAAAAATACATAAGTTTTAAGTATTTCAAATGCAGACTGAGTGATTTCATTCTAGGTGTTGAATAGCTCTACTGTACTTAACATTTATTTCAACAACAGTGATAAAATACAAAAATCAAGTGAAATAAAAGCAGAAGTTGAAATTAAAGATTCTCACTGAAAATTTTTAGAATTACCTAAATTCATCCCCTAAATGTCAGGTCAGAAAATTGAGCCTATATTTTTAATTTCTTCTAATCATCATCAACTAAAATTACACTTAATATGTAAAACAGCTACAACATCTAAACAAGCAGCTGCATAGGTATGAGAAAGCAACTACTGGATAAGTTGCAGATATGGAGAAATGGTTTTGGAACAGATCACAAATTAAGTCTAAGCAATATGTGTAAAAAAAGTATTTATCCTGTTGTGACATGCAAAGTAATCCTCCCCAGCAGGAGAACCTTGCCAAGAGCAACACAATCAAGTTGAGCTATCAGGAATCACTCAAAGAACTGAGTTTGGTGGATCTAGGGTTGGTGGATCTAGAAAGGAGATTGAAATTGAGAAGAATGTGATTTATATCATTACTGACTCCTCAAAGTCTCCCACAAAGGGCAGTGAATTACTCTCTGTGAAATGGGAATGAAGCAAACTCCACCATCATGTTAGATAAGTGTCCAGTGCTACAATGGTAATTCTGATTCTGCTTCAGAGATGGTGATAGATGAGACGATTTGTTGAAGTTCTCATCCATGCTTTTATCAATACTGTTCATTTCACAGTCAGCATATTTAAAATGTTATGGTGATATGTAATGTAGTAAAGAAAAAGTACATTAAAAGTTTTAAAAGGGTTTATTCTTATTCATAGATCAATGACAATTAGTCTCAAATGGGCCTCAAATACATATATATGTGTATATACACACATACATAGATGTATAAGAAATGTTCTTTGTAGATAAATGGTAAAGCAAGTATTGATAACAAGATTAGGAATTGTCTTGTATGATTTTTAGCATTACCATGTAAACTACTGTATCAGCCAAGAATGGACTTTATCCACCTTGGATTTCTATATTACAGAGCAGTCCCATTCCTGGTAAGTGTCTCTAAAGAAAACTCTTCTCTAACTCTAAAAATAATAAATCCCAGTTTCAAGCACTGATTTTAGTAGAATAAACTCACAAAAAGTTAGCAAAATAAATCATCTTCAACTCTTGAATGGAACATAGAGGAGTTCTAAATTCAATAAACATGTTTTCACTTCACTCCCACATGAACTGTATCTTTTCAAATGAACAAGGCTTGTGTCTAACCTCACAACATACTGTATGTTCCTAGGTCAAATAGATTATAATAATGTGTTGTAAAGCCACTTGGTTTGAACTGTGGCTGGTGCAGTACCCTTCAATAAATAAAAAATGAATGGACATATGGAACCACTAGAATCCACTCTATTCATCCCTTAATGGAGGGTCCTAAATCACAAACCATAAGTTTAGCCTGTTGGTAGCTGCACTGATTATAATGAGACCATTTACTCCTGAGGTTAATGCTTAAGCTGACTCAGATTCCTAAAGCAATCAGATAAGGCCAAGATGTGTTGCTAGACAGAAGTGGATGTTCAAAGGGATTTCCCTACAGTGAAGCTGAATAGAAAGGCAAGCAGCAAGGTTTTAGGTGGGCTGCCAGGTAATCCATGTTGCCGGCAGAACCCAGCTTGCTAAAGGAGACATCCCTCAGCTACTTTGGGACTCAGAAGCAAGGCAGGTCAACCCTATGGAGCCCAGGGAGTCTTCTTTCAGTTCTTCCTGGGAAATTACACTCCTCCTGTCTTTGATTCTCCTAAGTATGCAATGCAGCCTAGGAAGCTTTTTATCCCCAGGGATTTTAGGATGGGGCTCCTACAGTGAAGAAGTTTGTCCACCTCTGGATTAAAATTTGGAACCCTGTTGAATGAAATGAACTTAAGTATTCACATTTCAGCCAATTCTACATTCTCACAAGTCTAAGTGCAACGGACTCAACTTGGTTGCTTCCTCAAAGACATCAGGAAATACAGGACATACTGAATTTGTGTCCTCTTCCTTCACTGATATTGCCCCAGCTGCAGCATACAGCCAGGAAGAGACGGAGCAACCACTAAAGCCAACTCACACAGTAGAGCTCTTCCTGAAATCTCAGCAAAATATCTCTGATTTTATTTAAATTACTGATTAGAAAGCAAGACAGGAAATGCAATGGGTTCCTTCCAATTAATATTACTGTTTTCTGTGCATTTCTTCTAAATAAGTAGAATCAGTTAAAGTAATTTTTGTAGCAAAAGTTTTATACATTATAGAATTACCAATTGCATCCATCTTGGTAAGGGAACTCATTTTTCCAGGATGCATGGGTGGACAATCCCTTGAACTTGTAAATTCTAGTGCAACACTGAAATACTAATGCTTTTAGCATACGAATATAGGGAATTGGATATATGTTTATGTTTCTTTCTCTGACAAAATAAAAGCTAATATTTTTGCAGCAGCTACAAAAGGAAGATTACTAGAAGGTAGCTCTGACAAGTATCCTTTTTGAAAAAAGGAAGAGAAGAAAGGAAAAGAGCTCATTCTCCATGCACTAATTGGTGTGTTTTGCCCTGATACAAGGCAAAGTATTTTTCAAACTAAGTTATTTAAAAAACAATAAAGGTACCCTTCTGCCAGATGAAAAATGTTTCAACATTTTCTGACAAGAGGTAAGTTTTGTCCTTTAAAATCTGTTATACAGACAACCTGTAAAATGCCCTTCTGAGATTGAGTGTTGTAGCAGTCTGGTATGACTACTTACTGAAATACTTTCAGTGCATCATAAAATTAAATTATGTGTTCCAGCTCATTGGCTCCTAATTTAGATAAAACAGTAAGATCTGAATTCATAAGGCTGGTTGGTCTGTAAGGGGGCCCCAGTAAGGGACTGCATATTAGGCTATTAAGACTTTAATTTTAGCTGGGCTGTAGTTATGTCATGTACTTGAAGTGAAAACATGATTAAACATTTTGAGAAAAAAAAATGATCAATGGGATGCTAAAATGAGCATTTATGGGGAAAGCATTTAGACCTGGCGTTTATGCAGACCGTAAACAATTTCTAATTACATCCACAATGTCTTCTCTATGAATAGATCATGCTCTCTTCCTTTTATAGATGAGCATTTAGATAAGAGGGACAGAATTGGTTAGGGGTTAAATGTAATTTCAAATAAGCATCAGATTCAAACTGAAAGATACAGTTAATTGCTTCTCCCTTGTATGTAACTGAATCATCATCTTCTCCTCTGGAAGGAATAAATCTGAACATATCTCTTCCATGGCAGCAATTTTCCATTTTGTACAACAATTCTCTCATCTCTGTTACATTTTAAATAAGTTCAGTGAGTGAGGAGTCTACCACAGAGAGTTCATTTTTACAGAGTGTTAGTTCAGCTGCAACTTCTCCTGAATGATTTAATACATATAGCTATTATGTAACTCAGATTGTCTTCCCATGTTTTAATTTATTCAGTCATTTCCTTTTTAAAACATAAGGTACAGCATACCTCCTGGTTGTGATTTTGGAGGTTTTCAATTTATTAGTTAGATTTCAGACACTTAAATATTTAGTTATAAGAATGTAAAGATTTAGAACAGTTGGAAACCACTGTTTCCATATTTTACTTCTGTCTTCCAAGGGCTTTTGTCCCAAGGTGAATGTGGTAACAATGTAGATGTGATTTGGATAAGCCCTAGATAAGGTATTTTTTTCCAGAAACACACAGTGAGATTTTTGTTGGGAGAAAAAGTTATGAGAATAAGAGCAAGCCACCAAGGATTAGAGGAAGGAAACTTGGAGCTACATCTCTTCTGGTGTTCAAGTATGAAGCCGTCCAACTCATTAGTTATCTTATTCAACCTTGACATTCATTTATATGGGAGACAAGGCTACAAATTACTTTAGCAGGCATGCCGAGTCTCTTCCTGAAAGGAATATAGTTAGGAAGAAAATACAGTAGTCATTTTAGAGCAACTTGCAGGAGGAATGTGGTCTCTGTTAGGAGCTTATCTCAAGACATGAATTATTTGTTTCCCCTAATAAACATCCTATTACACTGGTTACTATGTTTAGGCCCAAGATTGACAAGGAGGTCTTGCATAGCAAAGGTTTAGCTACTGTCTCATGGTGCTGCAGACCAGATGCTCAAAAAACCTGGTCTCACACAGAGTTGTTTTAATATTTGTGTAGCAGCCAGGCAGGCGAGTTTCCTGTATAAAAAGAACATTTGAACTTTAGGCGTCAACACTAGAAGAATTCATGTTCTTTAATTAGGTCAGTGATCCCTTTAAATTTCTATGTCTTGACTAGACACAGGAACATTTTCTGTTCCTCAAGACAGTCAGCCTGTCCCCTCTGGTTCATTCGAAAGAGGATGGTTAAAACTGTCTTCCAGGCACATTCATCTAAATCCCCTAGGCATTGCATTGTTATCTACGTACACACAGAGTGTTTATAAAGGAATAGCAAATCCTATTAAATAAAATCAATCATGTTGTACATTAATTTTCAGGGATGTACATAATGAAACACGGCACCTTGCAAGTGAGAATATGGCCCACAAACATCTGGATAAGGTGTAATCAGTTTTAACTATCTAAGACTTACAGCTGCAGATAAATTTTAGAAATCTGTTGGTCTACTAGCACTGTTTAGTATAACAAAAAGGGAAATAAATATTGAATTATATCAAAATTTTCATCATTTTGCATCACTTTTGTGTTGGCCAGGACCTGCTCTTCGTTTTATTTTTTTTTTTCTTAATTATGAGTAGTCTTGCTATTAATCATTTTTCAGTGAGTAGACATCAAGAAATTTCCTTCTTACCGTTAATGCTGGCTATTACGTGGGTAATTCATTTCCAGGGGCTGCTGTGGTACCCACAGAAGTACTACATGAGTTCCCACCAAAACATGTAGGACACAGAAATCACACAGTGGAGGTTACACTTTCCTTCTCCACACTCCCCATCTTACTTCTTCTGGGATCTTAAATAACTTGCAATTGCTTTCCCAAGATGTGTTATCCAAGTTACCAATTTTATAACCAGACTGTGTAAAAGATCTGAAGTTTCCTTTTAACATATATGTGATCTGAATTTCAAAAAGATCCCAAGGAATGCTACTTGACATCTAATTTCTTTTACTCAAAGGTGTATTTTCAACACAGGATGATGCTTAAAGGTTTACTTTGACATACCTATTATTTATATTTTATATTTACATGAGACAAAGGTTACTATGTTAAAGGTTATATGTTAAAACTTACTTTGTTTTTTTCATTTTGGTTTTTTTTTCAATTCCACAGCAAACAAAAATCCAAGTTCACATAAAAAGAAAAACCACCAAGTAATTTTACTGTCATGCAGGCCATGAGTTTGTAATTCTTTGCTTGGTAACATTTGAAGCTGATAGACAGAGGGCAGCTTCTACAGTGCTAGGGGACAGAGAGGCCTAAGTGTAAGAGAGATCCTTCCCCATAAATGGAAAGTCTGCCTCATAACCTCAGTCAGATTTTAGATAATAGGAAATCCACGCAGGAGACAGCTACTGAAAACTGAGCTTCATAAATTTCACCAAAGGTCTACTTTTAATCTGATAGAATTTAAAATAATGGTCATTGAAATGCACAACAGACTAATAGCACAATAGAGTAATCCACTACAAACTAATTATCAACTGGTAGAAACTGCCGTATAGATAAAGGGAGGAATTTCGGCTATGGAATTATCTCAAGTAAGCAAAAATGACACTTGCAAAAAAATTGGGAGGCTAGTCCCTCTGAAATCAGTAGTAATCCTCTTGCTGGTTTCAACACAGTCATAGTTTGTCTCATGATATTTGCATTAGGTTCCAATCAATAAAACTAATTATATATTTCTTCATTCACCTAGGAATACATAGTCTGTGATTAGGGCCCTAGACACCACACTGAACTTCATGTATGTTGTTTGCATTATGACAAACTAATAACAGGTCATAAATACAGAAACACAAGGTCTGAAAAAGCACTGTTTGTTCATAGGACTAATTATAGCAACACTGAAATTTTTCACTTACACTTGGTTTATACTGGAGATCTTCCCTGTATAACTTGAAGGCTCACAATCAAGAATCAAGCAAAATCAAACAGCGTGACAAATGATCTGCCTAATCTTCACTTTGGCGGGGGTTCAGAAATGTCAGCTACCTTAAAATGAGTCTTGGCACTAGCAGAGTTTCCTCGATAATTTTTTTTTAAATCAGACACTCAGAAAAGTTAAGTATAAAAGTCCCTTTTACAAGTCTCCTTCTGGGTGATGCAATGTACTAACTTTGAGGTTTTTTGTGATTGCAACACTTTGCTAAAGAATAAAAGATAATAGAGAAGGAATTAAAGCAAGGGATTCAGGATAAATATTTGAAGAATTCAATTATCTTTTAGAGCAAAATTTGCTTTAAGAGATCACTTTTCTTTTATGTAAACTTGAGATCCATCTACTGATGATAGTTATACTCACAGTACTACGGAGAAGCTTTCTAAATATCTTCCTAGTTTACCTAAAATATATAACATACTTACATATCTATTTATATAACATGATTATAAATGCATGCACCAAAATATATGTTTTACTCCGGTGTGTTTTACAGAAAAAGGCAAGTCACTGGAACAAAAAGTTTAAAATCAACCACTTCATCAAGGGTACTGCTGAACTACAGCTTCATCACAGCTGAAAACAACTGCACTAATATTCAACTACGTGCTTCATTTTCCCCTTTGTGGATACTTGTATAAATGTTATTAATGAGAAACTGAACTGTAAGGGGTGTAAAACAGTTTTTGGCATAATATTACTTCAAAAAAGCCATCAGTAACACCCTTTTGTATCTTAAGCAGTCTTTTCAAACCTGCTCATTTATTATGGTCTTCGAGTTGCTTGATGGAGTTTCAACTACCACAACTATTCCAGAAACCATTGATTAAGTCTAATTCTTACCCCTAAAGGATAGAGAACAGATGAAACTTCAGGCCTACTACTATTATTATCATTATTAGTTTTGCATATTTTAGAAAATAAAGTTGTTTTGAAACCTTACATCTAGGTTCAGCAAATAAAAGACCTTAAGGGAAGTATCTGTGATGGACCCAGCTTAGTCCCTACATAACACAAGCTACTCTGTAAAACTAAGATTTCATAATTTAACACAAATAGCATTTTGTGTTAAGGATATCCCCAGGCTTAAGGTCAACATGGCAGCAGTTTACTTGCCAGAAACCTGACTGCAAGTTGGAAGGGACTATAGGATTTAAACCAGTTTTTGGTAGTTGCTCTTTAAGTCTCCTTAAAAATTTCAGAATTAAGTATGTTACTTTTAGCATTCAGTAGCATAAACTGGATAAGGTGGAAAAGGCAGAAAAACTGCAAACATTTTATCACCTGTATCTACGTAACTCAGTCTTTGCAACATTCAGCTTCTTCATGTCTCAATCATGAACTCAGTATCGTACTCTTCATCATAACTTATCTCACAATGGGAACAAAGATAAGTCCACTGACAGTTACCAAAGAGTTACTGCTTTTTGTCACCTATTAGTAAATTTACTAATTTAGTGATTACTGTTTTTCCCTGCAGACAAGGGCAACAAATGGAGTACTTATAAAAATCCTCGAGATAAAAGGCAGGGAACTGGAAGCATCCCAGAAAGCAGGGAAAAGCATTGTTTTAATGTTGTGGGTATTGAACTTGTTTTGTACATTACATAATGGGAAAATATTTGGGCCCTGGCGTTTAGCTACATTAAATAGTTTTTGCGGTTATCAAATTTTGTAGCCTAGTTTCAGCTTTTAGAAGTTGCCACAAAAGCAGTTTTCTGTTATGTACACTGTACAGGCATAAACATTATCAATTAGATAAACTGACATAAAATTGCTGGTCATTCAAAAGCGAGAACTTCCCTCAGGAATTGATAAAATTCTATCATGCTCTCAGAAGTCTAGGGCTGTGTTTATGCCATAAGCATTACACAGGAACAATAGTCATTCAAAATACAATAATTACTTTGCATTCTGTAAAGGGGAAAAAAAAAAGAAAAGAGCACACTTAGATCAATTTCCTAACCTAACCAACCATGGTTTACATCCACAATCTGCACTCATGTTTTACTGTTTGATTTCTTTTTTGCTTAAATGGGCAGCCACTGTTAATTAGTGCCAATTTCTAGGCAAATGCCTGCTTATTTAAAGCTATTTCCTTTGAAGCTTACGGATAAGAGTGGCCTTGAAAAATTGTTCTCATCTTGGGAGAAAGGAGTATGTCTCAAATCCATTAGCAGGGCAGGGAGGAGGCTGCCGTAGGGAGCATCCTGGTTTGAATGCAGGGCAGGTTTGGCAGAGCTAGCAATGGGTACTGCACAGTGATGGACGAGACCAGAAACACAGCACAGCCCTACTCTCATCTACCCACATCTGATCATTCAGAAGAGCAGGTGGGACCTGCTGGCAGGACCCCATGGGAGTAGAGGGGCCCAGGAAAGTTGGTTCACCCTCAACAACAACCTCCCCAAAGCATTGTCCTTTCCAACATGTAGGAATCTGAGCAGGAAAGGCGGAAGGCCAGCATGGATGAAAAAGCCACTCTTGATTCAGCTTAACCACAAAAATGAAGAACATAGAGGGTGGAGGCAGGGACGGGCTACTCATAAGGAGTATAGAGATATGGCATGAGTGTGTAAGGATAAAGGTAGAAAAGCAGCAACACTGAGCATCTTTGAAATGCCACAATGATTAGAGGAGACTCCTAGAGACTGTAAAAAAGCAATGCCAGATCATCATCAAGAAGAACAAGAAGGCCCTGGGAAAATACAGGCCAGTCAGCCCAACCTCAGTCTCCATTTATTTATGGCATAAATCCTTTCAGAAGCCATTTCCAGGCACATGATGGACAAGAAGGTAGTAAGGAATAGCCAGCACAGATTTAACAAGGACCGGATTGCTTTAAGATGAAATGACTGGCTCTGTCGACAAGAGTCTGCAAGCCTCCCACATTATCCTTTCAGACAAATACATAGAAGATAAGGCAGGTGTAGAACTGGCTGAACCTTTGGGCTTGAAGGTTTGTGATCAGCCTTGCAAAGGCCCTCCAGTGTCATCTTATCAGGCATTGACAATACAGCCCAAACTGTTTGGTATCTTTACAAACAGGGAGAGCGCGTACTCTCAACAAGTGTGTAGACTGCAAAGTTTGCAAGTTTGCAACCCTGCCCTCCCAGACTGGTAGAGCAGGGCTGCAGCTCATCAGAGGGATGTTGGTAGGCTGGAGATATGGGTCTGTAGGAAACTCGTGGAGCTCAACAAAGGGAAATGCCCAGTTCTGTGCCAGGACAGAATATCCCCATGCAACAGTGCAGCCTGGGAGCTGATTGGGCGCAGATTTACAGAAAAGGATGAGAGAGCATTTGACCATGAGCTATAAGAAGTGAAGAAAGCCAAAGAATATGGGGCTGTATTAGCAAGAGCGCAAGCAGCAAATCATAGAACCTTTCTACCCTTCTATTTGGCACTTAAGAGACTGCATCTGAATTACTATGTTTAGTTTTGGCCTTCCCAGTATAAGACACTGGAAAGGGCCTGACAGGAGTCTGTCAAGATTAGGGGGAACATTCCATATGAGAATAGGATGAGGGAACTTGTTTTGATCAGCCTGAAGAAGAGAGAGCTATTAGGAAATCTTACTGCTGTTTACATCTTCCCTGTAGGAAGATAAGGAGAAGATGAAGTCAGATTCTTCTTGGAGGTGTGCAGTGACAGGGTAAGAGACAATAATCACCAGGTTCAACATGGGAGATCACACCCAAGAAGAAAAAAATTCACCACTAGAGTAGTGCAGTTTTCAATATGCTAATCATAACATGGATTGAAGAAATCATAAAACTCACAAAACCTGAGGTTTAAGCTGTTAATGGAAGTAGTAATCTATCACTAGATGAAAGCACTGGAAAGATGGAAAGCCTATTAGGACAAAGTGGAACTTACTGAAACTCAGAGCATCAGTGTAAGACACTTCTACTGGCTGTCAATTTCTTCTTTGGACAAACAGAACACAGTTTATTGGGGATACATATGAATTTGTCAATACCAATTTTCTCCTTGTGGGAAATTTGCAATTCTTTGTTGTTCCACACTGCAATCCACTGTGATTGAATGGCACACTCTCAGGAGCACCTGACATTATATCTAGCAAGACTGGCATAGCAATCATTAGGCTTATCCTATAAATGTTTTTTACATGCATGAAGATGAGTCTTTCCTCATAGCTTAATTATTGAACATAAATTACACAGTAAAAGAAATAACTTTCAGTAGGAACATCAAAATATAACAATTGGCCATGCAACCAGACACGTTTCTATTTAACACATGTGATGTAAGGAAGCTATTAATTTTCTAAATGCGTGGCCAAACTTCTTTGTAACACCTGACACAGCATTTTGCTAGGGTAATAAAAGAAAGCCTGACAGCTGCAATTTTCTAGAAATATGGATTAAGCCTTTCAATATGCTCTTGGGAAAGTTTTCTCTTCTATAAGCTTCTATAATTTGTGTTTAAATGGCTTGCTTCTGATCATTCAGACCCAGAGTTCTCCTGCATCTGCTCCAGCCCCAGCTTATTTTTTGTCACAGACATATTTAAGCATTGGAAAAAAACCCCATATAATCTCCTACATATTCTCTCTGACACTGGTTTAAAAATTATTCCGTTTAAAAGTTTCTTCCAGGTATTCATAACACCGAAGATTACAGAAAAAAAAAAAAAAATCACGCTGATAGACTTGATTACCACTTCTGCTAAAAAAAACTCCCCAAATGATATTAACTGAAGGGGAACATTGCAGAGAAAGTATCTGTCTTTCTCTTCTGAGAACGAGACGCACTGGTGCCTTGTGCTGTCTGGTGACAGGAACTAAATATATTATCTGCATTCTCCAAGACATTCCACTTTGAATTAACATGCCAGTAGTCATGGTACTAGTGAATGGACAGCTGCCATGAGGAAGGCATTTAATGTTCGAAACAAAGATTAATAGAGCAACCACAGTTAAATATAAATTAAATAGGAGAAATACATGTGGCAACTACCTTTATATTTATAATTTTAAAATAATGGTTCTAAAATTTGCATTGTTTAATAAAACATCAAGTTACAAGATCATAGATTCTTGCTACTATTAAAATTGGATCACGTAGCCCTCTGCTCATGTAGTATCATTTGTACACAGTAGCAACAGCAGATGACTAAAAGTAAGACTACTAACTTTGTCCTATTTTAAAAACAGCTAAAGAACAAGTTTAAAATTTGCCTTATCTATCCTGGCATTTTCTTCATTTGCCTCTCAGTACAACTTTGCATTAATTAATTAAACTACTCAATATACTAAAAAACTACTAAATATATTCTATAATTTGGGTTATCGCAAGATATTCCCACACTATATTCTGACCAGATGAGAACAAAGAAATGTGAAAGTATTGAAAAGTGTCATTTAAACATGTGCTTAGCATTTTAAAATGTCAAAGTCTGCTATAGAAAATAATTGCTCTAGAATTTAAATAGCTCGAAAGCATACAATTTTTCATAAACTGTATAACGGTCATGACAAAAATGTGTGCACTCACAGAGTGGAAGAAGTCATACAGAATAATATGCCTTAAGAGAAATTACTACATTTACAGAATATAGAAGAAAGTTGTGGATCAAATTCACGGCTTTAGCTCTGCACACACAACTCCCATACCCTCCATGGTGACAGATAATACAGTGTTCAAATCTAGACTTCAGATCTTTATCACTTCAAAAACCTATCGGTCAGTCTCTGTGTGTTTTGCATTTGCCCACTGGAATATAGTTGCTGTGAGCACTTACACAGAGGTGGTCATAGGAATATTTTGAGCTTCATCATTTTGGTTACTGAAAGCAAAAGCTTAGAGTAGTTCATTTGTCATGCCTGGCACTCTCACTTTACTTTCAAAAGGATAAATTCAATACTCAGATATAAGACAGGAGTTCAATACTTATAATATAAGACAGTGCTTAGAGCAACCTCTAAACATAACAGAAGCTTACTACAACTAGCTCAAATTATTTAGACTAATATGATGAGAGGGAAAATGTTACTGTCCCATTTTGCAGACAAACAATAGGCAGAGACAAACTACATGGCATCACAGTCATACAAGAGGTTTGCAGGACAGCCATGGAGAAGATTCATATTTCCCAAAGTCAGATTGGTGTCTTAATGACAAAACTCTCCTTACTACCACAACACTACATCCAACTACACAGGGAGATGTCAAAGCAGAGAAATTTAATTTCCTCCTTACTGAAGTCTTAGATGTTTAAAAAGTGTCAGCAGAGCAATCATGAAACCTCTAGTGACAGTTTGGGCACAATGGGCTAACACAAAGAGCTTGGATTAAACACATCAGATGTTACAGCCAGTTCATCTAGTCCTCCAATTTTGACAGATTCAGAACTGATAAAAATAAAGAAGTTTTAAAACTCCTTTATGAACAGTAAAATGAAAGGTTGTGGTGGATTAAGAGAATCTCTGTTTCAGAAGCCCAGCTCCTAGACTCCACATGGTCAGCTTGTTTATGATCCCAATGATGCTTGTTTAGCGACCCTCCATGAGCCTCTACAGCTCTGCTAACACCACCGTCACACACTTCATCACAGTCATGTTTATTTTTCTTGGCAGACCTACGCAGGTCCTGTGTAATACTTCCTATCACTAAATTTACTCAAATGTTACTTGTATACCTATAAATTACTCACAGAAAACAAATGTTAAAGCACAAAACACATTGGGTTTGTCAGCACCACTTGTTTCCGACAATCCTCTTAGACTTATAAATGTAACTCTCGCAATTTCTCAGCAGGGTGCAAGGCTTACAGGCAGAATAATAATGCCCTCTAAACTAGTATCTCACAAGGATTTGGTATTAAAGATACTTAGGCATGAAACATTTGCCAAGCAACCCTGTAAAAAGAAAAAAATACTAAGAGAAGAACTCCATGACAGTAAATGCCGTGTGCAATAAAAAGTGTGGCAAGAGTTTGGAATCCTCTCTAACTAGCAGCAGTAACAACAACATAAAATCTCCCACTGAGTTCGTTTGACACAAACTATCCACAACTGCTCAGCAAAACCAAGAAGGACAGGACTTCTATTTCTAGCAGCTGTCTCTAATGCTGAACGCCCTGTGAACACTTTGCAGCGAATAATGTTTTCCTACTTAGCCACTGACAATGAGAAACTAGAGTGGCACAAAACATCAGTGGTTGAATAAGATGAGCGCAGGGGAAAAAAAAGTCCCCGAAAGAGCACTGGCTTTTCGGCAAAAACAGCTGAGATCCACAGTTTATTATTAGCACAAGCTGACAGTCAATGGGAGTAAAGCCAAAGATGTACCAGTGCTTAAGGAAAGGAGTCAGGATGACCTAAGCAGCATCACTGTAAATCTGGCATTAGTGTGAAGTAAGCAAATAGTCAAAATGCTCATCAGCACAAGTACATAACTGATAACTCTCAAAGTCATGCTTGAAAAATATTTAACATCCATTTTTATTTTCATGGCAGGTTATAAAAGACTTGAGAGCTCAGAGGCACAAATAACTTTTCAGGCGTGTGCTGCTATGATCCTCAGTCAACTGAAATAAAGGACTGTTCTATGCCAGTAAAACATGACAACAAAGATGAGAAGCCAAAGGCTGGGAAGGGCAGGTAGGTGGAGGAGTACTTTCAGCTGGAGGTAAAAGGAAGGAGAAAATGACTTGTCCTTCTTTTTTTCCCAAACTTACTCGCCTCACTTCCTGTTCAGAGTTATCTTTCCCGGAATTTTATTACCCACTCATGGATTACACTACACAGTGCAGTTCCCTCCTTCCTCCTCACCTCTGCTCACCACAACCTCCTCCTGCACAACACACTGAATGCCAAAACATGCAGGTGACAGCTGTAACACTCAGGAGAATGAACATGCTCTAAAAGGCCCAGGGAGTCAAAGGTGCTGGCATGACCCTTCTCACCACACGATGACAAGCAGTCAATACATTTGGCATTTCCAGTACAGAGGAGTCCTCACACCCCACTGTCATAATGATCCACACACAGAGTGTCTAAATCTTTAATAAAGTAATTAATGCTTTCAAGATTTTAAGGCACTACAACTGCTTTCTTTCTGCTAACACTTCTTGCTCTTTTCCCACTTATATGACAAAACATTTCATGGGGAGGTCAACAAGGGGATAAAATCTTTGTCATGTCATTATAGTCCAATGGTCATTATATTAAATCTTCCCTGGAAGAAGCCTAGGTAGAGACAGAAAAGGGATTTGGAGCTGCTGTTTTGCTGGTGCCCAATCTTTTGTAATTGAAGGGAAAAAAAAACAAAAGCAGAAGGAGGTATACTTAAAATTAAAACAGCTTCTGTCTCCTGCATACCTTTAATTGTAGTATGTTGCTCATGATCTTATCAGCTGTTCTCAGATCTACCAAACTATGCTAGTACCAGACAGTGTAAGGCTTAGATTTTAGCACCTTTGCCAGTTGAGGATCCACATCTCACGTGCTACAGGAATCGTGCATGTTAATTAGGAGACACTTTTCTTGAAAAGAAGGCAACAGAGATGGGAAAGAGGAGGAATAAAGTGGAGAAAGAGAGCACAAGGTAAGAGGAGAACCACACAGTTTGCACTCCAACTGACTTACTCGGGATTTAGGCACAGTGCATAGGAGTGATGATGCAGACTGTCTTTTCAGTCCCAAGCTCTAAGATTTTCAGATGTTTTCTCCAGAAACATTGCAGCAGGCACTGGCTGCAGGTGCCCACCGAAACCAGGCGTGCTAAAACTACCTGAGGCCTGAGAGTCAATAGGTCTGACTGGTTACTGATCTTTAACAACAGGAACAAAACCCTGTATAAGAGCCAATCTTTAAACAGTACATCTGTTAAACTAAAAGACAAGAAAAAATAATCACTGACTTGCTTATTAAGGGTATTGAATAAATTAATTTTTCATTTAAAAAATTGAATATTTAAAAAGAGTAAGTAATTAAACTCTCAGAATTTGCTTTTAGAACAGATGGGCTTACAACTCTAAAATGTACTCTTCCATCATATGTTGCATGCAATTTCTTTAAGTGACAGCTTGCTTTTCTCTTTCCTCTCTCTGTGCCACCTGCCAGAACAGGTCTTTGATCTACCCCTAGATATAAAGGATATATTATG
The DNA here is from genome assembly GCA_013397055.1 of Pachycephala philippinensis. NCBI lineage: Eukaryota > Metazoa > Chordata > Aves > Passeriformes > Pachycephala > Pachycephala philippinensis. The sequence goes on along the minus strand of VWZT01005798.1, from coordinate 833,645 downwards.
TATTTTTTTAAACTCACAAAGCTACTAATTCATCTTAAAATAATATGACATAAATAATCAAATGTTTCCCAGCATTATCTTTTCTTGGTCAGTGAGATACAGGTTCCAAAAAGAAAGTAAAATATACTGCCATGATGTGAGTTTTGCTGGAAGGTTATGTCCCCACTCTCTCAAAACCTATCTGTCTAACCTCTTTGAGTCGGACCATAAATCAGAACTATCCACAAATTTTACTAGCAAGGGAAGAAAAAAGTTTTGAAGACAGAGTTTTTAACAAAAAGATTGGATGACAACAGAAAGAGGGTGCAGGTGGCTGGGGCAAGTGTTTCCTACTACCCTGACCATCTTACACAACAAAGAGTGCAAAAGAGAGCTTAAACCACACTTCTGCCTGATTAGAGCTTGAATTCAAACTGCTCCTGCAAGAAAGCACCATCCCTCTTGTTTGTCTGGAAGAAGCTGCTCACCTGCAGCCAAGAGGGTAGAACACTTGATCATAAGGGCGAGGTGTTCATTCAGCTCTCTGTTCCGACCCAAGCTGTCTGTCATGGGCAGATATCCCAAAGCACCATCACCAGAGAACAGAGTCAAGAGGGGGTGGAATCACATCTTCCTGATTTGCAACTGATGCCAGTGCCCCCAGTTTCTGGGGTTTTTTGGGGTAAACTATTTAACCTAATTCAACACAAATTCATAAACAGTTTCAGCTTCACAGCCATTTTTTAAAACTGAATAGATTCAATTGGAAAGGTTCTGAATGTCCATCAGAGACATTACACAAGCTGAGTGCCACTGTAACACTACAGTTAAATACCTGAAACTGGAAAAGGGCTCATGTTCTGTAGATTCAAATGCAAATCCAGGAAAACATAGGCCAAAAAATACCCCAGCCTCGAAGAACCATTGTTATTCTCTCAGACTAATATAAACACTTCATGAAAAACATGCAAAAAGCCAACATTTAACTGTGGTAACAAAGGAAAATTCAGTCAATACAAGACCACTGCAGAAATAGGTAAATTAATTATTTGCATGATGCTCACTATACAAGAAGAGAAGACCTTGACAGCTCTAAAACAAACTATCAGCAGAAGCTTTGGGAAAGATTAACAAAATGAAGAGACACAAAACAGACAGATTGAAGAGTTCACCCGAGAGCTCTAAAACAATGGAAGCATGATCAAATCAGCTGCTATAATAAACAAGAGAATTGGTAGGCACATGGGAATATGATGTAATGGGGAAGAGAAAGCATGTCTTTGTAAAGAGAAGTCATAACTTCAAGATTACTTGCGTTTCTGTAAGGAGTTAATGATTATTTGGATAAGGATGATTTGGTTAATGTAGTATATTTAGATTTCTAAAAAGCTCTCACAAGCCAAAAGCTCTTAAACAATTTGTCATAAGGTAAAATAAAAGGTCTGTCATGAATTACTATTTAAAGGATGGAACAGAATAAGTGAGCAGTTTTCACAATGTTACTAGTGGAATTCCAAAATGAGCTGCTCTATTAAACATAAATACCCTGGAAAAGATGACAAACAGCAAGGTTATAAATTTGCTAAATTATTCAGGTCAGGTCTAAGTAAAACTGCCTACAGAAAACTGCTTTCATGGTGACTACACATGACAAGAGCTGGTGAAATTCTGTGTTGATAAAGGCAAAGTAAAAGACAACTCAAACTGAGAATAGACAAGGGTAAGTGTTAAATCCATCTTCTGTTCCCTAGGAAGAGATCTTGCAGTTGCTGCCAATAATTTTCTGAAAACAGTGCCTCGGTGGCCAATGGCAGTCAAAAGGGTGGATATTGTGTTTAAAATTATTAGGAAGGAAACACAGAGTAAAACAGAAAACATCATAAAGCCAGAGTGCTCACATCTTGAATCTCTCACACAAAGCTCAGCAGCAGCCTCAGGAAAAAACAAGGCTCTTCAGCTTGGAAGAGACACCTTTGTGTCATGAAAACAACAGAATTCTACTGAATCAGGAAAGAGACTGCAGGAAGTGAACAGACATTGACAAGTCATTATTTCTCACGTCAGGAAAAATTAACAACCCCAAGGTTTTGTTGAAGTTATTTTGCAGCAAGCATAAAACGACAAAACCACTTGCTTTGAAAAAGCACAATTAACTTGTAGAACTCATCGCTACAGAGAATCAAAGTACAAACGTGTCCAAAAGCAAGTTCATGAAGGACAGCATTAAACACAATGTTTTGGATGTATCTTCCATCCTCTCAAAAGCAGGATTTGCTCTCTTTCTCCTACTCCCATTAACTGTCTGCCCTCCGTCCCTGTTAGACGCAGAACACCAGGCTAAGTTATGTTGTCTATCCCAATCTAGTGGCACACACTTACCTTGCTCTTTTCTGCTAGTCCCAATCTGAGGCTCTTCAAGCTGTCATATGAGGCTCTTATTTTTCTGTCTAGCCCTGAAGGTGTTTGTTTCTGAGTAGTTTTTGTCTTTAAGTCTCACTAGTCAGACCAAAATACGGTCAAATTCATTACACTCATCAGAGGTACTTATTTTATTAAAAAATTGCAGATGAAGATGAAATTGTAAAGATGGAGATTCCAAGCTACCAAGAAGTGCAAGATACTCTTTGCTCCTGATGACCAAAAGCGGATGCAATACTGGCAAATAAGTCAGTCTTTGAGCATCAATACACAAGATAAGCTAAGAACAGAAAGAGCTGATGTCCAGCGCTGCAAGGATTTGGCAGTGTGCTTGTCTTCTGTTTATAGAAAGCATAATGGCAGCACACAGCCCTTACAGGGACTGAGCAGAGGATTTATGCAGTGTCGGCACTATATAAACCTGCTTGATGTGCCACTTAGCTTTTACAATGCCTTGCAAAAAACAGAAAAACATAACATAGATCTTGCATCTTCTCCCTCTTCAAAGTATTGTTGCAAAGGATGAAGATCTGAGGTACCCATCAGCCTACCACTAAATACACCTTGCTTGTTCCCCAAAAAGCTAATGCTTCAAACTAGAGTAGAAAAATAGAAGTGGAACAGTGGAACCTAAATTTAGATTCTTTCTTTGTGTACGTATAACTGAAGGTGAAAGCCAGGCATATAAGCATTTAACTAGTTGATTCTGAATACTGAGATACTTTTAGATCTTTTAAATTATTTACAGGCCTAAAAGGGTGGTCAAACATGAAAAATATGTCCAATTATTAAGAATAAAAATAAAATAAAAAATAGATCATGCTTACTTTCTAAAAATATCTACAGTACTAAACACACATTCAGCAAGACAAAATGCCTGAATCTACAAGCACCCAAGCAGTGCTTACTCTAAAAGCTCTCACTTTTGCAATCCCCATTCATTTCGCCCAAATGCAACACTTAGATTATATTTTAAAATTACTCTGCAGCATAAGGAAAGTATGAAAGTGTGTTCTAAATAACTTACTCTCCTACTTGCTTCTTTTAAAATAGAATGAGAAAAAAGCTAAAAACGGGGTTTTTTTTATCCTCAAGTAATTTCATTCATTGACTCATGACCATTAACAGCATTTACAGCTCTGTAAATCATAATCAGTATAATCAAATCCTGTGCTTTGGGGTAGGAGCTGATCTCCATAGGAGCTGGGAAGAAATTATCCCCCATCTGCTGCACTGCACAGCTGTAGAGGTGCATTGTCAGTACAATGGAAAGTCCACCCTATGTGAATGGTGGTGGCAGAATATTAGGCTTTGAATGCCAAAAATGTTGAAATGACAAATTCTATGTGATTGATGAGAAATCCCTATGAAGCTTTCTCCTCACTGCCAGACTCTGATGCTGTGCTGTGCACGGACTGTGAGACCACCGAATCTACGACTTCCAGGACAGTCTAGACAGTACAGCTACAGCAAGGCAGACAGAAATAGAGAAGAATCTCTTTCCTACCAAGTCTGAATTTTAATTTCTCCTGTTGTAAACAGCTCCTTGACTGACTAATCTTACCCCCAGCAAATATAATTTGATTTTACTGTAGCCATATATGTAAACATAATATGAGAAAATCATGGCATTAACATTATTAACTACTAACAAAATTATATTCCTCAAGTAAAAGCTGGAACATAACTCAATTTAATCTAATACATTCCATGCACACAGACACACACAGACACACATATATACACTCACACCAAAATAACATTAATTTAAACATCATGTTTCTGAAATCCACTAATCTGAGGTCAGTATATACAGGATTGAAAACTGCACTTAAACAGGATTTCTTTATCATTCTGTTGTATTTTCTATTACCATAGGACAACGTAAGAATGAGTATTTCAGAGAAATCTGAAAATGGGAGGAACTTATATTTCAATATCCCATGTAAAATAACAAACTAAAACTAGGAGTTTGTTGTGTATGTAGGATCGATACCAGTGATAGCTATAGCCCAACCCAGTACCATAAATATTTAATTGCCAACTTGAACATCCCATCTCCTGACATTTTTATCCATACAGGTATCAGGACACTCATGTGAGCTGCACAGCAACGCTCCGTGCAAAGATATCAGAAGGAAAAGGGTGACTTGGTGACCAAAATCCTCGTCAAAATACTATTTTAAGGAAACATAGTTCTATTAAGCACAGGTAGAGCAGCTTCACTACTGGCTTAGTGATCCTTCTTACAGACAACATTCCTTCTGCTGGGAAGCTCCAGCTTACCTGTGAGTCAATGTCATGTGGACGAAGCCGAGTGCTGGAGTTGGTCTGTGTCATTAGTGTTGCTAAATACAGGATTTGACCTATCACATAAATATGCATGGTAAACTTGAGACAAAATTTACCAGAGCACGGCTCTAAAAAAGCTGCTGAAATCCATGGGACTGCTCCAGACTGTCTTTAAGATACACATTCAAGCAGCTGTACATGAAATACCTGATCTGTAAAATTTTAATTTTATTTCTAAATATTCACACTCTCTCTTTCTCCCGAGAAGTATTCACAGAAAATTGTGGGTTTATGTATGTATCAAAATACTTCCCCTTTGTATCTGCAAGAGTACTTTAGACTAGAAAACCCACTTAAAATTTTATTAATTTCCACACTTATTCAAATGGCACCAGGACAGAGGATGGAAGAGAACAGGTATGCCATGGAAGTCTTGGCATCTGAGTGACTATCCCAGCTTTTGAAGCAGCAACAGAAACACATCCTTCCAATTAGAAATTATTGTTTAGAGAAAAACAGTATGTACTTAAAAACAGCATTTCAGGTAGTTCACTTAATATTGCAAAAACATACTTTGTACAAAATTTTTTTAATAGAAGAGAAATTCAGAGAGCAGTTTAGGTATGTGCATGTATAAGTAAAGCAGCTTGTGTATGTGTGGGTGTGTAAATACCATATACCCAGATGCAAACCTTCAATGCATTAAGTAAACTTCAGCTCTATACCTTAGTACTCAATTCTGAGTCTGGTTACCTTCCGGATTGCTAAGTCTTTCTAAATTAGAACAAGCAATTTCTCTTTGTTTTACCTAATATTTGAAAATGACAAAAAAGTCCCATGGGTCACTGAAAATTATCCCTTCATTCCTGCCGCCTGTTTCAAGTCAGTCAAAACATTCCAGACTTCAAAAGGGGGCTTTGCCTGCTTAGGCCATTTTGGTGTCCTTCTATGGTTGGCCTATGAGGGATTGGTTATTTGGATAAATTAGTTTGTGGAGCCTGCTGGCCTTCTAGAAGACCTCAGTGTCTGACTGCAAATTAGTTCTACCGAACATGTAGAAATCCCTGGGCAGACGAGAAGAAATAAATGGTGATAAAATCTAATACTACAATGTTTGTAATGCGATTTTATTCTGCTCTGTAGCTTGTAAGCAAAGCTAATGTTGAATTAAAAATTTTCAAATATAAAAATGTCCATGAAAGCACAAAATCAGATCAGTATCCGAGTCACAGCAGAGAAGGCTGGATGCCAACTTTAAAGTTAAGCTTCCCGCAGGAATCTTTTACAAGAACAAACAAAAAAACCTCCTGGTTTTCCACAGAATCAAGTAGGTATTTACATTACGGATGCACCCCTGCTTAAGCCAGGAAGTCACACAGTTGAATTCGGCTGGAGCTTGGGCTGTGAATAAACTGCTATGCAGTCTTTTAGTGCATAGTTGTACAACTGCCTAAGGAGAGTTTATCCTTAAGGAAGAGAAGTCAGAGAGCCAAAACTAACAAACATGGCTCCTCGAGCAGAACAATGGTCCAGAAAACCTAGTAAAAAAGAAAATAAACTTCACTGGCAGTTTGCTTTTTACTGTTAAGGGCTAAGCTACAACTTCATCAAGACTTTCAAGAAGAGACTCCACGCTGAACAGTTGCACACGGTGGCTGGAAAAAGTCAGATGGATTATGTATTTCTTATATACCCACTTTTACAAGTCATCTAAAAATGCCTTATGCCATAACAAAGAAAATGTTCCACCTCTCTGAGGAAACAAGGATTTGTAACCAAGATAAGTGGTGGTATCTGTTGACGGACCCAAATGAAACCCCCACAAGGTCTCTGTGACCTTGAGGAATCTGCCCAGCACTACAAGCTGTGGGTAGCAGTACCTCTGTCAGTGCTGCAAGCACCGCTGCCTATGGCACTGCAGTATTTCTGCCACCAATTAGGAAAAGTACATTTTAAATGACAAGAATTCCTCCACGGTGTTACTGCAAACCCAGATGAATGAATGTAGTGAATAATGTTTTCAAACTGTCCACAAACAGCTTACAATTTTCAGGAGTATTTTCACTAAAATGTTTTGAAAGAAAAAATTCTATCAATAGTTACTGATTGAGCAGTTGCTATAGACGGTCTAGCAGCAGCTCATTTCAATTTGGGGAACTTAAATATATCAGCTAGTTCCGGCTGTTCATTCTTTTTGACACTTACTGAGTGTAATAAGTGGGTTTTGTGGCTTATGTTTCCAATATTCTACCAATTGCAGATAGAGAGGGGAAGGGGAGTGGGAAGGGTGCAGGCGATTACATTTTATAGGCTCAGTTACAGATTGCAATTGCATGGTGCTTGTTGGTTATTGCCTTGCAGAGCTTTCCAAGAAGGAAGCGTGTCACGCATTTCTTCAGAACAGGAGGGGAACAAAGAAGGGAGAACCGTGCCGAGCCAGTCTTTGAGAAAAACTAGGCAGCACACGCATGACTTCAACAGCGACAATGCTGTAAGTTTTCAACCAAAGGTAAAATACTTGTATTTTCACCCTTCTTCCTCGTAGACTTTGTTCCCTAATGTGAGTGAGCATGACAAATGTGTCATTGATGATGCTGCTCAAATCCGGAGGTCACATCTGGCTGTCACCAGCCATGCCCTCAGGCACAGCCATGGCACCACTTTGGCAGTGGCCTCTGAAACCGCTCGAGAGTTGTGCTGCCAGATCCTGGCTCGCCTTGAAACAAAATGAACTTTCTAGCCCTTCTGGTAGTGAAGATAACCTTGAAAATGTGAAGAGAGTGTAATCTGATGCCTCAGTAAGACGGCAAGGAGCTTGAAACAAAGACAGAGAGATGTGAACTGCCCCAGCCATCTCTCTCTGGGCCCCATGGACTCAGCATTTCTGTGGTCGTGGAGTCTGGCATTTTTCCAAGATTCCACAGAATCTCGCATGTTTGCTGCAAAATTCATTATTTTGCTGCAGCCAGGTGCTGGATGTTTTTTGGTTTGGGTTTTTATTTTCCCCCTCCCCCTTTCTTGCTGAAACCAACTACTTGCTCTGTGTCTTTCCACTAGCAGAGGTATGAGGTGAATTTTCGGTGCAAAGTGCCACTCTCCCGTACGTGGCACAGGGCTCACAGGAGAGAAGTGTCCAGTGAGCAGCAGGGAGGAGAAAGAAGCTGGAAATATGCAGCCAGGCTGCCCAGAGCGCTGACTGAAAGCTGAGGTTTGGGGGCTGTGGGGGGAACCAGAGAAGATTAACTGCTGGAGTGGACCAAGAGCACCTCCTTTTTTGGCTCATTGGGCACACACTATTTGGATCTAACTTGACTGCTGAGGGCCTCAGAGTCTTCGCTCTGTTTTCCAGATGGGCAAACTCCATCATCAAAAATACTCGATGCTGAAAATACTTCTTGGTGTACAATTTTGCAGTGAGAATTTTCAATTATGAGCCTGGACGGGGTAGGAATGAAAATTATTTTATGCTATATAATAACTTAATATCGCTACCAGAGAGAGAGTTATGGAAGAAACGCCCTCCAAAATATCCCCAGAGGGTATAGTAATTGTTGAAAACATGCCAGTATTTACTGGTGAAAATTTTCTTTTGCTGAGTTTTGCAAATAAACCTCATGCATTTCTTAAAAAATCACAGGCAAATCAAATGAAATAAAATACCTGCTGACCTCTACACTACCTTTTTTGAGGTTTTTTTTAGAAGTCATCATCAGGGTACCTCTAACCGCCTGGGTTATCATGTTGAATCTTATCAGTTTGTGATGTTTTTAGGGCTTCTAGAGGGTTTCTAGGGTAATGGATTCATGCCAATGCCAAGTTTGGAACTGGTAGATTTAGCCTACCACAAATATAACCCATGATAATTTTGCATAAATTTTTTTAAATCAATTTCGTATAAGATGTACTGCTACCCATTCTGAGTCTCCTTACAATCAGAATTTCTGTAACACCCAAAATGACATTTTCATCTCAAAAATAATTAAAACAAGAGGTTGTTTTTTATTTCTCAAGTATATTTGAGCAGTGGGACTTGTTGCAAATGACTGGCAGGCAGAAAAATCCCCTCAGGATGGTGAAGAAAATACAAATTAAAAAACCCTAACCATTTGTTTTAGCTTGATAAAACATGAGTGAACCATCTTTGATAGGTGCATATATCATCAGCAAATAAGCTTCAAAGTCTTTTTTGGACGTGAAAAGAAAGGAAAAGAACTTCAGTGAAATTTTCAGACAGGATAATAAACTGATATCCTCTGTCTAGCCAGCCTCAGATTTGTGTTGTTCTTCTTTCTCAAGCACCTAGTAAAGCAAAGGCAGGGGTAGATGTATTGCTCAAGTTTGCAAACCCAAGGCTGAAATTCGTTTCCTACAGTATGCAAACCAAGAACGTGACAGCACCACTAGAACCATTTCTCGATTAGGAAATGGCTACAATACTCTCTCAGCTGTGTGAGTGTAACAGAAGTGCAGAAGTGAGTTTACTGGGCTTATTATGGTATCCTCTGTACATGTCAACACTGACAGGCTGTATTCCCATGTGCAACACCATCCTCTTCCTCAAAAGAGCAATCTTGGCCAAAGACAGTGGCAAAGTATTCATCTACTCTCTCATACTGTTGTCTGATAACTTTTTTTTCATTTTCCTTTACTTTCTCCTTCTCTAGGTACTTTCTCTGTTATCCATCTAGCTCTGTCTTCATAAAACATTATCCGGCTTCATTCTCATTTGTTGAATAAAGCTCCTCCCTTATCCACATGTACCTGAAATTGTTTCCACCACATAGTTTGCATTGTCCAGTTGCAAAATTAAATTACCTTTCAACTGGTATTTGTAGGGAAGTTTCCCTCTTTTCCTATGGACTAGGACCAGGTTTTCGAAGTCACTACGTGTGTTTGGGATCTTAAATCCCAAACAGGTTTTGGTTTCTGGTTTCTAATTACAGAGTGCTAATCTATCCCTCACCCTCTCTTTCTTTATATGCACACACACAGAGCAAAATAAACAAAAACAGTGTTCATGCCATCATCTTTATTTTCACTGACACTTTTTTACCTTCTGACTACTGCTTTTAGGAAATCTCCCTGTTGGTCAACTGGATGTTGCAAACACAAAAGCCTGTCCAGTTATGAATGGCTTCAAGTGAGTCCTAATTGAAGGATCTGATTCCAGGGTTTAATACCCCAATTTTAAACCTCTCCAATGACACGGCAATCAGAACAGTCACACCCTGCCCTGTGTTATGTACCTTTGGGTGCTTCAGTCCTCGTTTACAGGAGCCTGAGTGCTGGTCAGTGCAGGGGGTCTATTCAGCAGTTACTGGTTTCGATTTTGATAATCCTGATAGCGTGAACGACTACCACCCACTTGGGTCATGTGAAGGGAAACTCTGAGCAGATGAAGTGTTTTACAGGCTCTCTGGACCAAGTGGTGAAAAGAAGGAATGGAATGAATAACCCCAACAGGAGTGCTGGTGGTGCCAAACCATGAACAAATATTTCCCTTAATACTCCTGTTAAGTGACAGTTACATTTGTCATTACATACAGCTCCAGCATACAATTACCCGGCCCAAACTCTCCACAGCACACCAAGCCCAGGCTATGCCGGGCACACAGAGGGGAAGTATTGCAGTGGAAGCCACAGAAAATCCTGACAGCATCAGGGAAAGGCTTTTCACGCATGGAGGAAAGCCTGACTCCAAACAGAACGAGGAGCTTGGGTGGTGCTGAAAGCTCTGGCACTGGAACTGCAAACAGGAACATCCCTGTTTAGTGCCTGTTGGTAACCATGGCCACCCTTGTCCCTGAGAGTTAACTGGTCCTGTCCACACGTGGCGGTAGCAGCGATGGATAAATACCCAAATGTACACATAGAGACAAGACTGTGGAACAAATGAACGTTGGAAAATAATCAAAGCCATATTGCTTCAGACAGCAAAAATTACACTACACATGAAGTGTAACAAAAACGCACAACACAACAGGCTTATTGTTAAGGGGCTTGGTTTTTCCTGCTCTGTTGCTACATGAAAACCTAATGGAAGCATCAGGGAAACTGGACATAGAAACATAGAATACAAAGGGAAGAGTGAGAGATAAATACAGAGAGTACCGCCAAATGTAGAAAATAAACACATCAGAAAAAATGCAGGAAATAAATCTAACTAAATTTACTAAACAGTAGTTTTTGGACTTATTTTACAACTGGTAAAAATAAAGCAATTTTAATATGCACAGTTTCTGTTAAACAATTCAGAATAAAAACATATATGTAGCATTTTGAATTTCACTGAGTGCCAAGAATGATGTCACAAACTAAAGTAACAAATCCAAAACACACAACTAATCATTTGACCGTGCATGAAACATTCTTAATTGTACCTGATAGTTTGCAAAATTTCTTATTATTGTGACTCTATAAACAGGCATTTACAAGAAACAACAATGTACTACATTTTTTTGCCACCATTATTAAGACATTGCAGCTAGAAGTTGCACTCGCTTCTCCCAGAAGCAGTATTTGCATATATTCACACAGGCAAAGAGAAATAACTTCAAATAATGAATGAAAACTCTCTAACAGATAAAAAATATCAACAGCATAAATGCAGCAGGCCAAATATTTCTTAGAGAAAGCAACAACGATAATTTTGTAATACGAATCACTGAAGACACATATTTTTAAAGCTATACTTAATTTTCTGTAGCTTTAGCATAAGCCTCCATCTCTCAGTTAATTTCATCATTCACTGCTTCTTCCAATCACTAAAAGTGCATGTAGCTCTCTAAGACTTTCATTCGCTTGGTTGCCACAAAAATAATTGCCACTTTAAAAGCTGCAACTTTTTTTCTCAGACAAGTTGTTTACTTACAGACTTCCCATTTATTCCCTCGGGGTCTTCCATTGAAGATTTCTCCTTCCAAATTATATACGGGCTATTAGTTACAGGGAGGTTCAGACAGTCCCAGTACACACACACCTGTGGAAAAGACAGCACCACATCGTCGGATTAATTTGCTGGCATGAATCTAGGAGCTGAACTTCACTCCTGCAACTTTCCAGTAACTAACAAGTATTCACAAGTTGGGAGCAGTTGTCTTTGAAGAATTGAATCAGTCTTGAAAATAAACACATAGCTGAGCTGTTTATTGCAAATCCACACAAGCCAAAAGCAGGCAGCGAGAGCCCCGTTGTGCTCACTGTCTGCAGAATAAAAGGCAGCCAGCAACTCTTCTACCGTCACTATTTCTGTGCCAACAACACATCTCTTCTTCTTTTTTTTTCTTTTTTTTTTTTCTTTAGGAAGCTCAGCCTTCCCCTGATATCTATCAATGTCAATCGTACTTTAATGCTAAGAGGAAATAATAACAAAGAAATATGATTGTAGACTGAGCCAGGATAAAAAAGAAAATCCGCAAAGTTTTCAAACGTTGCCCTCAAGCTAAGGATATTTTTACACTAAATCTCTTCAAGTTTACATTAGGTCACAGTCCTAGGCCCCATAAATTATAAATATGGGATGCTTTGTGTTCTCTCACCTTCAGAAAGAGTGTTCTTTGATGTTAAAAGTAACACTGAAATACCGAGATGAAACAACAAAGGTTTACCCTCCCAAACAGATATCAACCCAAAAAATGGCTTCTTTCCATGGACAATTTTCTTTACAATAAAATGCTGTAAACTTCTTAAAATAAGCACTTCTTAAATAGCACTTTGTTCTTCTGTGACAGGTGAAGATATGGTCTGAAGACAGTCAGTTTGTCCTAAGACCATTCTACATATGAAACACATATAATTTAGGATCACAACCCAAAATCTTATTCTTTATCTTTCTACGTGGATAAGACTCTAGCAAGAAAATAAAAAAATCCCTTCGAACCCAGTTTTTTGGACACAACTCAATGCACACATTTGGCTACTTCTATAAAATCTAAGCATTAAGAAAGTGTTAACAGGTCCACTCCACACCCTAAGGAAGATGCTAATATGAACCATGCTTCTGCAATGCATCCACTCCCTTCTTTCTGGTTTACAATTGAGAGATCAAATCCAGTCCTGCTCCTGCTGAGAACAATGGTCAATCTGCAATATTTCTATGAAATCAGAGTTTTGGTGCTTATATTTGTTCTGACACCAGATTATAGGTTAGAAAATTATTTATGGCTTTAAAGACTGACAATTAAAGTTAGGGAGGGGAAGGACAAGAATTTCTTCTAACTTAAAAAAAAAAAAAAGAGAGAAGAAAACAGCTGAAAACAGCTCTCTAACAATGCCCCACTCCTAAGCAATGACTGACATCTGTTTCAAAAACTCTTTTATTGCAAAATTCAATAAATGGAAAAACCGCACAAACTGAAAGTCTGCCACTTCAGCGAGGGAATAAAATGGAGCCTTTTCTAATGGAAAAATATTCAAAAGTCAATTGATGTAATGCTGGTATGGATGACCTGATGGATTTTCAGATCAGCAGTGCTCTCTTTACTAATGGAAAGCAAACTTTACCAAGACTGGTAATTTTCTATTGAAGCCCAGAAGGAAAAAGCATATATGTTTTAGTGTGTATTATAGTTCAACTGTAATTAGGCGACCTAACTTGCAGGAGCTGCTGCGGCAAATATTTTCTCTCTCTGGGAAAGATTCCTATAACACACCAGTGTTAAAAGAGCCTACTCTTGTAATTTCTGCTCTGACATATGCTGCACTTCACGTCACTGCAAAAGAGGTTTGCTAAAACCTCCTACATATAGCCACCCACACTTCTAGGGGCAAAGACTTGTCTTTCTCAGAAGACACCAGAGACCTCTGGCAGCAGAATCAAGCCACAGTAACATGAGGGCTTAGATGTTAATACAGAACAGCTGATCTACAATACAATTAAGTAATTTTAATTTTGAAAAATTCAACTTTTAAACAAGAGGAACTTAATTGTCATCTTAGGTTATTTTTAACTTTTAGTAAAGCTTTACAAAAACTAATTAAATTCCCTTGAGTTGTTAATGTATCAAAAAATAAGTCTAAATTACACAGAGTATCTGTTACAGAGAAGTTGTTATATGCAAAATGTGCCATAGAATATGAGTAGGACAAAAACTCAAATTATTGAAAAAGACAAGATCTAAATTGAAGGGAAGTCATGAAAGTACATATCACCTTTTATTTTTCTCTACTACTTTAGAAGTCATTTGCTTGGTTAAATATTATCACTGTTAAATACCCAACAGTATTAAGAGTCCCACCAGCTAAAGAAGTACTACTGTACCAGGCATGATAACTGGCAGTCCTCTTTCCAAATGGCTATTACCATTGGAAAGGGAATAAAAAAGAACGCACAAAGAAAGTGGTTTATGGAGGTTTTTACTCCCTGCTTTCTGAACCGTTAGCCAACGCTGCGCAGTGTTCCCCACACACATGGATCTGAACATGTGCCTTTGCTGCCAGGCACAGGGCGGCTGCCAGCCCCTCCCGGCCACGCTGTGGAGCTGGCAGGAGCTTCAAGGAGCTCCTTGTCCTGGCAGCGCTGTCCCCACCCGAGCACCCACCTGAAAACCTGGCAAAAGCCAGCGGCCCATCACCCAGGAAGCAGATGTTAAACACAGTCTGAGAAATAATGTCTTAGGGCTGGAAGGTACCAGTGGAGGCTGACCTTGCAGGGAGAGTACCAAACGCAAGGGTGACCAAAATGTAACCGGCCATGGCTGACCCCGGCACCTAGACACCTACATTTAAGGACAAGGAACCCAATTCCTTATGCTTGCCGAGCTGTTCTTCATAAAAGCTGTGCATTTCCCATGCAAGACCTACACTGCCACTAATCCACATCTTGGAGCTGTCCCAGGGCTGCTGTAACACGCCTTCAGCTGCAGTGAGCCCCTGACGAAACTCACAGTGATCAGAAACAGCACTAACAACAGCACAACAATACCTTGGGCTACCTTACCCCTTCCATCACCAAGGAGAAGGAATTAAACTTTTTATCCTGTTCCTGTGCCACCAGCAAAATCAATCTTGTCTTACAACTTCAATGGTTGATAAGGCCGTTGCAAAGTCTCCAAGATAAGGTCATTCTTAGTGCCATCAGTGGTTTCTGCTTTGCTCTTATTTTCTTATGCTTTCTCAGGAACTGGTAGGATTTTTCTAGTAACACCATGAAAAAAGTGTATCTCCCCAAACTATACACATTTATTAGAAGAAAATAAAACCCCAAAAGCCACACATGCTTTATCTTGCAGTAGAGAAAATAAAAAAAGAGGTTATGAGGCTGGGCAAAATGGCCTTTATTTACCCTGTAGATGATAGCATGTGGTATTTTACAGTTAATGTGAGGGAACTCGATGGTTTTGATTTTAGGTGCTATGTTTGGTAAGTTTCCTTTTTAGCACTTTCTAAAGACTCACTACATTAACTCCATTCCCAGGTAGGTCTCTCGTCCCCCACCCCCCGCTTCCTTTCAAGGTGTTAAATTTGGCAGATAACCTGGGTAGCATTTAGAAAACAATTATTTCCAAATGCTGGGAAAGAAACTTGCCAAGTGTAACAGCTGAAAACCAAAAAGAAAGAGGAAAAAAAGAGGAAGGAATTAAAACGTAAGAGGGAAAGGTATTTTTAAAAAATGAAATTTAGTAGGGACCTTTCAGCAGCTTTATAAACAATTAACTCCAGGGCTGTGACTGAAGACCACCTCTGATTCAGCCTGGAATGCCTGCAGATGCAATACAGCATCCTGCCTTCCACTGAGCCTCAGGGACACCAGCAAAACAGATAGGTGCCCAGATGTGTGGGACCTAATGTGCACATCTGCTGGAAGGCATCCCACACCAAATGCAGTGCTGACACAGACCAGACACAGACTCTGGGGGTGTGCAAACCCCCAGACTGCTCTGTGGGCATGCAGCATGTAGGTAACACACTGTACAACACCACAGGAGGTAGGTCACTATTTCTGCATCCCCATAAAAATCCATGTTCATCTCAGCAGATCTTTTTTTCCACTACCATCGAGCAGAAACACATGGGGTGTCGGGACTTGTGGCTGAAGTAAACCTGTGGGAGAGGGGACTGAAAGTTTTCAGTTTTATTGGTAAGCTTTCCTTGATATAAAAATAGAACAAGTACTCTGGTGTCCTGGACAGGCATATTTAAAACCCATGGCACTTACACTCACTGTCAGGTCTAGGTCTAGCACTAAAGTAATCTCATTCTTTATAAATAAATAATATAAATTAAATATCAAGATTTTTTTTTGCTATATAGGTAATCACTTTTAACTTTATTTTAAAGATTAAACTATGGTATTTCCCTAACATTTTTAACTTCACTGAGGAGTTAAGTTTCTGGTAAGGAAACATGAGGTCTCATCTGCCTACACAGGAATCTCATTGGGTGTTGGACCAGAATAACTGAGGAGATTCAAGAGCAAAAGGAGGCAAGAAAGAAGGTGGAAATGAAGCACTATGAACACAAAAAATACATCATAGGTAAATTATATCAGTGATAGCCTGAGAAATACATCTGTGCTACTGTCTGAATCCTGATTACATTTATAAAATTGCTATCGCACTGTAAACCTAAGTATGTCTTGAAGGAACTACTCGACAAAAGAGTTTGTGCCCCATTTCTCCCATTTACCATTAAATCTAACATGAAAAAGGTGTTGAGAACACAAGGGCCACAATACTGTTTGAGACCAACAATCCTCCCGCTGCTTTCTCCAACAACAGCCATAACTGGACACAGAAGAGAAAGAACAGAACAAGCATGTGTCATTTTCACAGCATTTTCCTAGTTTCCTGCTATTTCAGTTTGGAGGGTTTCCTGAGACAGATGGAGTTCATCTGTCTAGCAATCCTCAGTATAGTTCTCTCGAGTACTTGCCTATTCTCCTGAAGCCTATGTAATTTTTTTTGGTTCCTAGCAGTTCTGAACATTCACTTTTGGGGGAATTACTGAGAACAGAACAAATTTGCTTGGAATTATCTTAGATGCCAAGACCTCATTTCTGAAAGGTGAGGGTCAGCCCAGTGCCATGTACAGCTACAACTATTTTAACTGAGGTTTAGCAGTCCACATTTATCTCTGCAGAATTTCATTTGTCATTTAATTGTCTGGTGATTTGTCTCATCAGGTCCTTGCACAGTTCTTCACCACTCTCCTTGGTATTCACCTCAAGCGGAAGCAACCTAGAAAATTATTCTGCCTGATTAGCACACTTACTGAGACATTTGGAGAAAGTGGAGTGAGGATAACAGAAAAGTCCTACCTGAAGAAACAAACAAAAGTAAAAGATGTTGGCATGTCTTTATGGGAGTCTGCTGGTTGCTAATTTCAGCAAGCTCAGAAGAGCTCTCTGGTCTCCCAGTGCTGGAAGAGATGGTCAAATACAAAGAAACCTCTGCTGAGGTGGAGAAAGAAGCCTGACAATGCAGTGTTCAAAAGTTAGAGCGCACCTCAGAAGCGCAATGATGTAAGACTGGAGAACTGAAAAGAATGAAATAAATAATTCGCCATTGCTTTTACAAGATCTAAACCTGAAATATAACTGTTTCAAAAACTGTCTTGATGAGGTCTTTGAGTTCCTTCCCGCATCCAATGGTCAGGAATGGTTTTGAACTGAAATTAGGAAGCACCTGGTACATGCATCAGGGATGAAACCTGGTGCCTGCGCTGGGCAGACTTCTAAGTTCAATCTCCCTCACACAAACACCCAACGGGGCGCCTCAGTCAGGAAGCTCCACAAAAGACTGAAGTGGGAGACACACACATATAAAAATTTAAAGCAATAATGTTATTCTAAAAGCAGAGCTCTCCAAACATAGCAAAAGATCATATTTTTCATTGAATACTAAATGCACACAAAAGCCAAGCTGTAGAACAATGTTAAAATTATACTGGCTACTTGCTTGCCAGAATTTCTTTTCTAAATTACTCACAAAATTAATATTATGTTTAAACTACCCAGTGGGATCAACTTTATTTGTATCTGAAACATAGGTTGAAACTGTTCAGCAGAAAAACACACTAATAGTTCAGCACAGGAAAGAAAGAATACTCATAAGGTGAAAACATAAAAATTCTGCTTTTAAAAATTAATAAAATTACATTTTACAAGGTGAACTTTGCCTCAAATAAGGATTAAACAGCTCTGCTCTTAGCATTCCATAGGATCTTTATCATCAAAAAGTTAGAATTTCCCTGGTTTTATTCATGTATCATTAACAAAGAACAAAACCAGAATGCAACAGCCAATTCCTTTGTCATAATTTCTTTGAGCAATAAATCTGTTTTCTGCTTTCTATGCATCAAACACACTACAAAAGGTGGGGGGGACCCACAGATTAACACTATTAGACTAAGTGTCATGGTTAATAAAGAATATGAAATACGTACAAGAAAAAATGTTGAGCTACGAATCATAACATGCAACTGGAACACTTACCTAGCTCAGGAAAGAAGCTTTTACAAACAAAGCTTTCTTTCAACCCGTGTGGTTCTGCACAATGTTTCTAATGAGAAGTAATTATATATATGCTTTAAGAAGCCTTTCTACACCTTTTATAAATTTAGATTAAAGGTAGGGCATTACTTATTATTTTACATGTGCTTTTAAAGTAGTTTGTAAAATATATGCAGTCTATAAAAGTTTGTGGTCTAACAACAAGCAACTGTACTGCTTCTGCATAATTCAGTGCAAACAGGTAAAAGTTTGCTAGTTATAATTAATACAGGTCACATGTAGAGGTTTTAACGTTTACACAGAGCAATTAAAGTAATTTTCCTCTAGGTGAAATGTCTTCGTTTTATAATTATTTTAAGTTTTATTTGCTTTTTAAATAAATCAGATAAATTTGAGCCTGAAATTGTAACAACCTTCATGAAAACCTAGGCTTCCCCCAAGCTGGTAAAAGCATTCAAATAAGAAGCAGTACCAGCAGTATTTTCAGTACTGGCAGTCACAGCACCCCAGAGATCAGAAAAATACACCCAGATAGGATGGGTTACATAAAGCATGGATGCAAGGGAGTCATCCTGGCTATGGAAAGCTAGTGTTCAACCAGGAAAGTCACAGGCCAAAGTCTTGGCATCTCCTAGTGAGGGGGACCCAAGTGCTGGGTTAGGGTCGGCTGAGGTCCCACGCTCTGTGAGAACCACCCAGTGGCCTCGGGACTCACCCTGCTCTTGGGAGCAGTGTAGCTGCCCTTGTGTGGCACAGAGCCATGTCTCTGGTGTCTCCATGTGAGTGCCACTTGCAGATCTCACAGTGGATCAACCACCAACTCAATGTGCACGGCAGTGACCTTCCTCACACCACCATCAGTACGGCTAAGGATGCTGCTTTCTTCTTTACAGTAAGAAAACTTCGCTGTCTCTTCAGATCAACCAAAATTTTCATTGGTAATTCACAACATTCACACACAGCAAGAAGCATCTTATTTTCAGTCTTTACAACAGATCCACATCTACAAATATTTCTGCTTCTCTTCATGCAATGGAGGTATCTACTTGAAATTGGGGTGAGTTTCACTAGCAGGTGCAAGTAGTCTCTTTTCTTCATTTGGACTCACATCTGAGAATGGGATCTCTTTCAACCTCTGTTAAGTCCAAATGAAACAGCATGAATGGTCCTAAGACTGAAAAAACCAGAAGGCTGTACCACTGAACTGTCAAATCTCTCAATGTGAGATCCAAAGGGATGTTTAAATGCACCACATCAGCCTAAGCATCTACAGCCACTTACACTTATTTGTTTGTCTGTTTGCTTATTCTGCAAGCACCCTTGTAAATTACAATAAAGACCCAGCTGCACCTTCAGCCACCTAAATACCCTTGGAAGCCTGGCCCATGGTGACCAGAAATACCCACAATTCACTAACTGAAAACTAATTTTAAAGCAGAAACTATAATGTTTTTACCTAAAAATGATGCCAGCTTTTCTTCACGTTTCTGTTCTACATCCTCAAGCTCTTGCCTCTCAGGAGTAATCCCACGGAAGGCACTGCCCAGCTCCCTGTGGGGCCATCCCTGCTGTGAGTGTGGGTCAAGTGAGGAAGCACTAGTTGGGACCTCTCTCTCTTTTCTAGCCAGCAGTCACTCCTTATGAAATTAAAGCCCACCAATAAATTGTAGCCAAATTTGGACAATTGGCACTGGAATATTACAGGGGATGAGAAGAAAATTATTGTAGGAGTATTTATAGGACTCCCAGTTCCTTGGAAAACAATGCTAAAAACCATTTTTATATGCCGTTCTGTTCAACTTTGTCATATCTTTTGGTTGACAGATGACATCGTTCTCCTCTGATTTCTTCCAGACTATGTTTGCATGAAAATGAATTCAGTAACTCATCATTTTTAACATAATAAAAACTGAAAACTTAAGGATTTGGAACCTTGATAAATAGGTTCTGCTTACACAACTACACAAAGATGTATTATGTGTTTTTTGTCAGCAAAAAATGCACCTAGTCAAACAACAGTATTTAGTTTCAGTTCTCCATGTCTCCAAACTCTACCTACCAATAAGAATGAGCTTTATATACATTTATGAAAAAACCAAAACACACAAGAGCAAAACACAGTTGAAGTTCAGCCATTAAATCAGTCTGTCCTCTAGTAACAGCCACACTTCTTAAGTGTTTGCTTATCCTAATAGTCTTGCAATCTTTTTCACCATCACAGCTCAAGATAAAACTTTAATTATTGTTACATATTACTGACCGTAGTAATAAATTAAGTGTAAAAACCAGAACAGACAATGGTTATTATCTATAGAACATTTTTACAATTATTATAAAAATAGTTTCACTTATCAAATAATGTTACATATATTATAAATAATATTTCTTAATAAAGGAAAAAGTGAAGAATGAATTACACTATCATTCTGAACATGTTTCACTTTCTTTTGAGAACAATATAACCTAAAAGATAGAAAATTTTATTCACACAACACTATCCAATCCTCTTCAATATTCAGATGATAAAGCACTCAAGCTATTGAGCTGAGTAATTAAAATTCAAAAATTAAGGAATTAGGCCAATTGCCTAAAGTAGCAGTAGGTGTGACTCGCTATGGAAACAGCATGGGAAGGACAGAGAAACAACTTCAAGTTGGAAAAGCTTTTAAAAGCATATGAAATACCCAGCTGTGGCCTCCTTGTTTTTAAGGACTTTACACACAATTTCCGTTCTTATAAATAAAAAAAGCTTTCTCCTAGCTCACTTCATTATAAGGGGAGCTGCAAAAATGCAGACCCACCTCACAGGGAGGGAGTTCACCTCCGTGATTTTTGCAGGCAGCCCGGCACAGTGGGGGCCCTGGGCAGACGGGGGCACTGACTGCCTGCACTGCCCACACCCCATGTCCTTGCCCAGGATTTGATTATGGACAGCAGCTGCCCCCAGGCTCCCCCAAGAACTGCCCCTCCGAGTGTCACTGCCAGGCAGCCACAGCACACCATCAAATCCAGGCAAATTGTTCTCGGTCCAACCACTAGAGCCTTTTCATGGCAGTTTGACCCATATCACGAAACTCAACAGTAAATTCATATTTTACTTCCTAGGTCCAAGCAGTAGGATTAGCAATCTCAGACAGAGTGAGAAGATATTCCGTGTCACAAAGGAAAAAAAAAAAAGAAAAAAACCAGAGCACTAAAAGTGTACAGACATCTGAGAAATCATTATCTTATGATGTTTTGTATATCAGATTAAACAGTCAAAGATAAAAAGAGTAAAAATGAGAGAAAGTAAAAAAACCTCAAGCTTCTTAATTCAATTTAAACTCTTAATTTTGTATCATTCCCCCTCTCTCTAAACTTAGAAGGAAAGGTTATTTTGAGCAATAATATTTTTGGATTCCCTAATTAAGAAATTGAATGAGAGAAACAAAGAGAATAACCTAAAATTCTCAAAATGCACAGGATGCAAGAGGGCTCGAGTTTCTAGCTGACTTGGAGAAACTGTTCAAACGACCTTTGAAGATTTTACAATTCTCCTGCCAGAGTCCATCCCTCACCTTGCCCATAGCGACAAGTTTTGCAGTACAAGGGGGACAGAGCCACAAACAAGAAAGAGTGACTTGCTTCCTCCTTTTTCTTCCTACCCTTTTTGTGATTCAGTCCACATGGGGAGATGTAGCTAATGCAGAAAATTAGGAATGAAACATCAAGCTTGGAATAAATAACACAGCTATAAGGAACCAGTGACTTAGTTTCTACTTAGATGGGTTATTAATATTTTTATTGATGCTATTATAATTTCTACAATTTTGAGGACTGGTGAACCATTCAGAAAAAGTAATCCATACATTTTAAAAGGTTGTTGAAGAACACATATACTTGTGTTTTACTTCACACTTAACTATACAGTAGAATAAGTTGTGTACAAGCTGGAACAAAGGTTTGGGAGGAATGTATCTAGACTAGCCTTCAGAAGATGGGCCAGCTACCTCCATGAGCTGCAGTCCTCAATTAGGGACATTTCCATACATATTGCCCTTATGTCTCTTACTTTCTGCTGCAGCTGGACTACCTGCTCCATGACTACTCTGTGATCCTACAACTACCCTCATTATGGTTCATGCTTAAACAGCTTTTGGCAGGGAATGAACAGCTCTAATCTGGAAATTGTTTCATAGGGACTTTCCACACACCACTCTTTACAGACAACTTTTGACAACATGAATGACCATTTTTTCTTCTTATAACCATATTTTTATTTTAAATTATTATGGAAAGTGTGAGTCTTCAAACGTAGCAACTGTCTAGTGTTGCTGCTCATACTGCATTTTGCTGGAGCATATGTGACCATAACAGTGTCTTGCTACTAAAAGTCAACGGGAGCTACTCTGCAATTTAAACACAACACTACGTTCCTAAGAGTCTAAAGGAAAAAAAAAATGGGGGTGGAAGTCTACTGTTATATATTCATAATTGAAGAAAGCCCCGATCTTTGACTTTCTCATAGAAAAACTGCCAAATTAAGTATAGTTTTAAAGAACAGAGTATTTCCTGCAAAAATTAAGCTTTATCTCCAAGATGAACAACAGAGAACCATAATCATCTCATAAGTAGCCATATCCATCCATCTTATTGAAGGTCTTAGGTGACGGCCGGAGAAATAAGAACCCCAGAAAGCGAGCTGAGGAAGGGTACACCTCTGAGTGCACCCCTTCCCCGCTCAGCACTCTCCTCCCCAGGTGCTGGGATGCGCGGAGCGGACAGGGGAGAGGACAGGAGACCATCCCTCCGTGCGGAGAGCCGCTGGATGCAGGCAGGCAGCCAGCGGGCTCCCGGCGGGGAGGCGGCCGCCCCAGCGGGGCCGTGCCCGGAACACCGGTGCGGTCGCGGTCGGCGGGGTCGCCGTCGGTGCTCGGGCATCGGTCGCTTTTCCCCGTCCGTCGGAGGAGGAGCTGCGCGCTCCTTGCCGGGGACCCGGACACCTCCCCTGACACTTGCCGTGCCCACAGCCGGCAGCCCCGGGGAGCTCGCACCACGGCGGAGCGCGCACAGATTGTTACCCTCTGACACAAAACACGCGTTCAGCGCTGCCGACGCGCCGCAGCCCCCGGCCGGCACCGGGGCTCCGGGGCTCCGCGGCGCCGGGCGAGCCGCGCTCCGCCGCCCCTTCCCCTCCCACGCGGGG
>VWZT01005798.1:798582-810163 GCA_013397055.1 Pachycephala philippinensis | reverse complement strand
CCGCCGCCTCGCCCGGCGGCAGCACCGCGCCTGCCCGGCCGCGCCGCCCGCTGCCGCCGCTCTCGGCCCGCCGTCACACGGGAGAGCGCCGCTGGCCGCCCCCATTCCCGCCCCACCAACGCACGCTTTTTGAAAATTATTAGTATTATTACTGTTAAATTTTCTTTATTTCTAAGAATTAAGGTGGTGTTAGCGAGGGAAGGATGGGCCCTGAGGAACCCCGGCTTCCTGCAGCGCTGCCGGGAGGTGCGGAAGGGACGGCTGCAGGTTAAACACCCCGAGCCCAGCTGGCATCTCCGTCTCTGTCTTTGGCAGCGCCGTGGCGGCAGGGTGGGCAGTCGGAAAGGTATCGGCAGCATCCCCCGGCCCCAGGGGCTGACACCGCTCCTCAGCATCGTGGGTAAAGCCATCGCTGAAGGCACAGAATGAGTCAAGGTCTGCATGGGAATGCTGCACTGAGAGAAGCTGTGCTAGGCGTATGGCACCTGACCCCGCGGACTTCGGATCATCCCTAAAATCCGAGCTTGTACACATCCACCCCTCCTCATTACCCATGAAGAGAGAAAGCATGGATCAGGTTCCATATGTCTTACGCTTCAGGTACAAAGTCGCTGCAGAACAGTGGTAGAACATCCTCTTCACTTCCCCATCCTGGAGACATGAACTCAGACCCTGCATAAGATGTGCAGCACGGCATTCCAATGAAAGCCCTGCTCAGTCTGGCAGCCTGGTCCAGACACGGAAGCAAGCATAGCTGCTAGGGGTTTTTAACCTGTACTGTAAATATGAACACTGCAGTCCAGGCCTTCTCCTTCTCTCTTTCTTCTTCCTGAAACCAGAAGGGGGAAAAAAAAAAAAAAAAGTTGCCATTGCTTCGAGTTCTTCCATTCCATTTCTTTGTCTTCAGTACATACTCTCCCACTATTTTCTTTTCCCAGCTTTCTTGGTGTGCTTTTATGCCACTGTCAGAAAGTAAAAAACATAGTTCTACCTTTAAAGAAATTGAAATTATGTTCCCACAAGCATTTATGTAGATATACAAGCAATGCCATTTAAGTCACTAGAGTATCTAATGTTTGTCCTGAAGGACACAAATCACATGGAATCCATTTTAACTTTTTAACAATTTTAAGGGCTTTTTCCTCCACTTGTTTCTTCTCCAGTCCTGTAAACTAAAGGGTGAGAGTTAATTAAAATGTCACACATGGGGCCATGTACGAAATACTGACAGAGATGGAGTCCACATTCTTCTGAAGTTAAATTAATCCATTAGGCTGTATTTTGACTTGACAAATATGGAAAGTTTATATGTATATATTTTTTAGAATTTTCATTGTGCTTGTGTTACTTGAACATTGTATTTCTTGTTCAATATAATTTTAAGATACAAAACAGAGTTTATTTTAATTCCCACTAAATCCAGTAGCCAAAACTCACCTTGACCCATAACAATGGGATAATGGATTTTTATACTGCAGGGAGAAGATTAAATTGCTGTAGCATACATGAGGTCAGAATGTGATCTGTAGGCTGTAAAAATTTTGGTTCGCAGATTATGAGAAAGACTCAAGAAAGGTAAAGTCGCAGGTCCACTTGCTCCCTTGTAGTGGAATATGTAATGGAGAAGAGCACATGCGATTCCATAAAAGTCTCTAGAAGCAAGATGGAAAACCACATCTCTGCAACATACTTTGTCCTGGACTAATGGAATAGACATGTATAGCCCATATTCTACCTTGTACAGAGCAGTTTCTTCAGAAATTACTGATCCTTGATTGACTGTCCACTCTGGCATGAAGCCTTTTTTCAAAGTCAGGTGTGGGGCTAAGTGTGTGTCCAAATTCTGTCCTTTTTCACTTAGAAATCTTGCTGGTAAAAAAATATCAAAGATTCATATGTATTTAGTAATTTTGAGCAAGTAGTAGAGTATTCAAAAACTATACACATACCGAAAATATTTAAGAAGGTCTCTGCCAGAGCACATCTAATTCCCCAGGTATGCTCTTATTTTTATGTTGGATACCTCAGAATAAAATGTCAATGTCAGCTGCAGCATGAGCAGAATTGTTGCACAGGCATGTGAGAATGCTGGCAATACAGCTCCAAGGAGGACCATGATCTCATGAGAGCCCTCAACCTGCTTATGAAAGTAAAAGAGTGGAGGTCCTTCCTACAGGAAGCCCTGGACATTGTGGTGGTAAGTGATGTGGATTGTTTTAGATTTGGCTTTGCAGTGTTTCTTTTAGCTTTCCTTTTCTTCAGGGTTTTGAGCTGTTAATGTTGTGAGAAGAATCAAGTGAAGCCTATGTAATAGTTAGGCACTGAGTAAAAATTCAGCATAATTACCCTTCACAATAGGAAATTGGTAAACATGGCTTATAGATCAAAATGCTTAGAATAGCTCTCAGATTGCCATCCTGCTTCCTAGAGTCCAGTCTAATGAGTTGACAAGCATCTGCTGTTGCTACTGGATTAAAAACCAGTTGTGAAAACTCCCTCCCACCCCAAGAGCTGTCAGGTCACCTGCTGCCATTTATCCCCTTATCTGCAATAGAAACCTCTGAAATGTTAAGTGGTTTATTCGACCTATAGTGTCAGCTAAAACTAGTGTGGGTCTTCCTTATGTAGCTAATGAATTTCAGTAGGAATAGTAAGAAAGCATATTAAGTCTGACAACTCAGAGCCCTGAAATTTGAAAGACCGGTACCTTTGAGAACTGACAGTAATGCCAAGGTAAACAGTTTCTCTTCTGTTATTCTTTCACTCCTCAAAACAAGCACCTCTCCAAATCTGAGAGCTCCTGGCAGGTATGATGAATGGCAAATCCTAATGAAGCCTATGGTTTGGCCAGAAGTGTTAGGACTTAGCACTCTGTACAAATTCTCATCTGAAATAAGAGTATCAGGAGCCAATTTCTTGAACATAATTTATTCCAGACACTAGCTGGAATAAACAGCATTCTGTAACCTCCTCAGATATTTTGCCAGTAGGGAGCTGTCTTTACACTTCTTTCAACTATGCGAGCGATCCAAACACAAAATTCATCATTCAAGAATACAGTGTGGTTTAGGAGACTGGAGGATTTGAGTTCATTACCAGGGACATTGTTGTGTCCTGTCTGTGACATTTTCTTTCAGAATCAGGTCTACTGTAGTGTGCTGCTACCTTGCCCTGATGAGTTAAAAAAACCCCAGCACTGGGGTTTAACTTTCTAGAAGCAACTCAAGCTTACATTCAGTTTCTAAAATATGTTTTACTTAAGTTTCATACTAGAAAGGAAGTATAAAACTGGACCTCCTTAGTTAGTAAATGTTCTTTTGTCTCCCTTAAAGTCTTTACAGACTTTGATTCCTTCAGTCACAGATGGGCATTTTGTTATGAACAAAAGCACTGCCATGGGTATAAACCTAATTTATCCATGCAAAGAAGGACAAATAAAACTCAGCTTTTCAGTTCCAGGGTCAGATGCTGTCCTTGGTTACCTGTAGATGTAATTAAAAGCAAGTTTTTTATAAATACGAAAAAAGGACAATATTCAAATGGTGCATAACGGCTTCTAATGGAACCTGGAAACATTTATGAGACAGATGCTGTTGGGATCCAGTACAAACTGGCACCCATAATGCCGTGTTGGTGAGCCACACGTGACTACAGACCTCCACCTACTCCTTTAGAAGGTCTCACGAGAATAACAAATAGTCCATTCAAATGTTAATCTGTCTTATCTTCTAACTCTTTGTTATACTTTATTTAATTCCCCAAAAGAAACCATTTTCATATGTAATGCTCATGTTTTCAGTACCTCCAATGTTTGTTATCTTCCATGTGACAGGATGATTTAAATATAATTTCAAATATTTTTCCCTCTGCTTTGCTGCTCATCCCCCACCCCCGCCCCCCAGTAATACATTACTATGTCGTTATCTTTTTGATAGGTAGTTGTCTAGAACTAATGAAGATGGAGGTAGATGGGAAAAGCAGCAATTTGGCATTATCTGGAGGAGCAGATAAGATCGTCTTCCAGTTTCATAATCTGCTAATTGTGTCGCTGCAGATAGAAACTTCCCACAGCCTCCAGGTCAGTGGGAAAAGTCCCTCTGATTTCCAATGACTTTTGAGCACTTTTTTTTCAGTATCTGAAGATAATTCTTGAATGCTGCCTAGAATCTAACACTGTAGACACGTTTTAATGAAACTACCCACCGAGCTATTTATGAATACATGGATCTACAGAACTTTACTCCATTAAATAACTGGCTAAAACCAGATTATAAAGTAGATTATCAATGAAATCCTGTATTTTAAACTGTCTGGTAATTTTAATTGTGCCTTAGCTCATTAAGATTTTAAAACTGAATACTCCATGAGCAGTGGAAGAACAACCTTAACTTTGCTCTCTCCACAACTGTATATGAGGTTTTTCAGCAGTCAAGGCCTGAAATCAGAAGCCTGTGTACCTAACATAGGTATTAACGGGAGGCTGAACCGTTCAGAGTGACAAGCCACTTGTTTAATGTCATATTCTGCGAACATGGACTTGTGTGTTATTTAACATAAGACCGTTTGTAAAAGTAGTTAAGTACAGTCACTGTTGCAAATTTTGAAGTGCAGTTTATCGGGTACAGAAGTTTAATCAAAGGAGTCTTGGGAAACTTGTATGTATTTCACATTATTTGGTTTTTTTTAGAACATTACGACTCGATTTAACTCCCAGCAGTCTGAGAGGCTGGTCTATGTAATTTAATCATTTTTGCCGACAATGTTAAGTCTTGCTTATCTGTCATTACCTGTATCCTCACCAGGTTCAATAAAGAAAAATTCTTAGTATATTTGAGGAAAATAGTGTTTGTAACAGGAGGTTCAAATGTCTTCGAAGAAAATATTAACTAACAAGGCAAATATTTATTGTAATGATGACAAAATAAAAGAGTTGTATTATTTTAATGAGTAAAATTATACGAAGGCGTTGCAACATATTTCTGACAGGTTAATAGGAAAAAGTATCATCCTTAGATACCTGGGGAGAAATGCTTTGAATTTAAGGTTACCATCTCCGAATTTGTTCAAGCCCCTTCTGAAAACACGACGGGAAATACTCTAGAAAGAGAATTTATTGTCAAAAATTTTTACGAAAGGGCGTATTTTAAGTAAATATTTTCCCAGTATGAAATTCAGCAGTGCAAATGTGCTAGGAACAAAGCAGGGAGCAGGGGGAAGCGGTGCCTCCCGGCCGCAGCTGCCCCAGCCGAGCCGCGCTCGCCGTCCGCCCCGCTCCGCCTCCGCGGGCCTGGGGAAGCGCGGAGCCGGCCTGGGGATGCTGAGCCCAGTGTTTTGAACACTCCCCTCGCTGGCTGCTTGGTGGGACTTTCCAGGCTTGAGATCCCACAAGGGACACGGAGCCCTTGAGTGAGGCTCCGAAGGACGTGGCAGGGACCTACCCGGCGGCTCTGCCGCCTCGGCCTCCCTCAGCGAGGTTTCGGAGAAGCCGGATGGTGGGCCGGGACTGGGGTGCAACCATGCGTGAAATCATCCCCTTCCACCCACCATGGACCGACCCCTGTTTCGCTGAGGGGACCTCCTGTGGCATCCTGGGGATGACCACGTTCGGTCACTCCAGTGGTTTCTTACGGCCAAGAGAGGAAGTTAGGAGACCATACGGGGGAGAGAAAAACGCAAAACGTATTCGGCTGAAGACTGAGTCACTGCTCCCCCTTAATAACGTTCTGAACGGGAGTAGCTAATGTCTCGCTGATCCCCTTGGCTGTTTGCAGCGCTTGAGCGCAGCCATTGCCAATAGTCGCGTAAGGACTTTGAAGTTATGGAAATTGTCTTCTCAGGCATTAGTCAGTGCTTTAATAGGTCTCATTCTGGCTCGGTCGCTGAAAGATGTAAGCAAGCCAAAAATTCAACGCTCTTCTGGGGCATCTAAAACGTTAGGTCCCTCCTCCGAGAGG
Source organism: Pachycephala philippinensis (assembly GCA_013397055.1). Lineage (NCBI taxonomy): Eukaryota > Metazoa > Chordata > Aves > Passeriformes > Pachycephala > Pachycephala philippinensis. Next base: position 804,209 of record VWZT01005798.1, on the reverse strand, counting down.
GATTTCGATGTGAGGCCAAGCGCGAAGAGACGAATGAGTGCATATGTTCAAAATTACATTTTCGACAGAAATTCAGATCTACCGGGTCGTGTTTAAATGCGAAGTGGGACAGAAGTGGGGGAGGGGGGGGGCTCAGTGTGCAGGAAACATCACTGGGAAACCTGGAATGCAACAGGCAGGATCAAAAGTTAATGGCCTATTTGATGTGAAAAGTGAGCTGGGGATGCCGGAGAGCGGGAGCGAAAAGAGCCGGCCAGACGCACGCAGGGCGTCCGCGCAGCCGGGCCCCCCAGCCCCACGCAAATAGCTAAGCCAAAAATACAGCGCAGGTAGGAGCGCTTCTCCGTCGGGTTAGCCTTTCATCCGGTGAGTTTATCCTCCCAGGTGGGGCGGTGGGGTGGCTGAGTCGGCCCTGGCTCCGCGGGAGGTGCGACTCGCGGCTCTCCGCGCCTGGCATCGGCTGCTCCCCGCAAACTCGCGTACGGCGTCTCCGCCGCCTGCCGCGCAAAGACCGCGCAGTCGGTGAGGGCTCCCACCCCTCTCTGCGCGCAGCATCGGGGTCACGCCGCGGGTCCCCGGGGAGCTGCAAGCGGGGCGCTGCGCGGGAGGGCGCGGTAAGGGAAGGGGGCTGCGGGGCGGCGCGGAACGCCCCAGGGCGCGCAAGGGCTGTGGCTGTGACCTCACTCGCAGACCCTCAGTGCTCGCACCGCCGCTGCCGGTGCTGGGCAAAGCGCAGGGTTCTGTCTGCGCCTGACACAGACGGACAGGGAAAGGTTCAGGAGTAGATGGAGGAGATGGTTCAGGAGGAGATGCGCTCCTCTGTGGATTGGCAGGCCACGGTCGAAGCTCGCTAAAATTACAGACCGCCCTGCCACACAGCATCGAGCCATCTCGTTGTCGATAAAGCTAAGAAAAAAATATTAGCCTCCAGTACCATCAGAATATTTCTTCCATGCCAATTTGTTTAACAATATTTTTTTAAAAATAACTCTCTCCCTTGTACGGCTCAGTTTCTTTGCCTTTAGCATACGCTTTGAATTAAAACTGTTGACAAGATTGTAACGAAAATACTGATTGATGCAAACATGCCCTGAAACAAATCCACACCTGATTCTGGTTTTCTGACTACGCTGATTAAAGCCAACCCCCGCCTCCCGCAAGCCCGACCGGGGTCTCCAGCTTCCAGAGAAATTGCCCGGCAGGACACAACGGTGATAGACAACGAAGGCACGGGGACGAGTACTGAAAAACAGGGTTTGAAGCGCTTGGGGTTCCCCAAGTTGGTTGGACGTGGCACCGAGACAAACACATCGAATGCAGTCTGTTTCTTCCTCCTTGGTCTTATCCCAACCCCCAGATACAGTCAAATGTTGAGAGAAGACTGAAGTCAGGCCGTTGCCAGCGCTAGAATGAAAAGGCTAAGGGAAGCCAAAAATGCCTGTGGTCTCCGTGAACTACATTAAATCACGGGGTGGTTATATTTAGGTGGATAATGAAGCGCGTAAAACGGTAGATAAAAATCAGTTGCTATGGACTGTCTAGGATTTCGTGTGTTTTTATTAATTTTCATAGGAGATTTTAAGATTTACGTGATCTCCCCGTTTCAAGCTTCGGACGGAGCGCTCTCGGCGGCGGGAAGAGCCGGGGGAGGCGTTCGCAGCCTCCCCGCCCGCGGCAGCCGCCCTGCTCCGCGCCCTACCTGGGGCCGGCCCAGCCCTGCCCCGGCGCGGCCGGGCGCTCTGCGTGAGCGGCTTGCGCTGTGAATGGAGCCGAAGGGAGCCTGAGCTGCGGGGTGATGTGACACCGGGGGGCGCGTCAGAACTTCTGCTCGGGCCCTGATGTCCCGGCTGCAGGTCAGCTCTGCGGGAACACCAGGGAGGTTTGGCCTCCGACCGTTCAGGTAAGGCAGGGGGAGGATGCTGCTGCCTCCGCACAGCAGCTCTGTTCCCTGGCTGAGCAGGACAAGAACAGCCTACTACAGAGCAGCTGGCCTTGCAGCCGTCCCATCTCCTGGCTGACCACCGCCGCCACAATCTCCCTCTGCCCCTGCTCCTCTGTTCCCCTCCCTGGGGTGCCGGCACCAGCGGTAGCACCAGCGGGGGCCACTGGGGCTGGGTAAACAAGAAAGTCCTACTGGATTCCCAGGCGATTCTCCCCAAGCCGAGGGGAGGAGCGGCCGAGGCGGGAGCAGAGCACGAAGCGGGAGGCGGCCGCTCCTCTCCCGCCCACCACTCTGCGCGGGGCGCGGGGGCGGCGGGGGCCGTCGCGGCCCTCCCGCACCTCCGAGGGATCCCGCTGCATGCGGAAAGACTTCCCGCTGGGATTTGTGTTCTATTTTTTAATAGCCACACTATGCCGGTTTAAAAAAAAAACAACCAACTTTATTTTCAGTGAAATCAGTATCACCGGGAATATGTGACTATAGAGTAAGGAAGGGGTTGGAACACGGGCGGGATTTGCAGAGCGTCACGGTCCCAGAGCGGCGTAATCCTACATCATAAGCAAAACTTAACCACCCGCAGCGACCGCATCCCTGACACCCGGCAGCACCCCCACCCCTGCCCCGGACGACTGCAGAGCTCCCCCTCGGCTCTCCAGCACCTGCCTGGATCTCCAGCACCGACAGCCTGTGGGCACCCACGGGGGCCCGGGGGGTCTGCGCGGGGGCGTCCGCGGGGAGAGCAGGTGCGGCCGGCTCGTAGGCGCTGCCGTGCCGGCGTGCCTCTGCGGGATTCACCGTGCGGCCGTGTCTATTCTCCTTTCCCCCCGAGTTTGGGGTGCTGTTTGTTTGTTTTCTTTTTCTTTTTTTTCTGGTGTAACGGATTTCCACGCAGCTGCACCTCGCTTGTTGCCCCTCGCTCAGGCTTCAGCTACGTGCCAGCCGGAGCCTGAGATACCCTGCGCTACTTTCTGTGCCCGTTCTTCCTTATATTCCTTTTTATTTTTTTTTTTTTTCTCTTCCCCATGGATGTATAGACACATAGATGCGTCAGGTTATTTTCAGATGGCCAATGCCCAAGACGTCGAACCGGTTAACGAAGCAGCATCACTGTCTCCTCATTAGCCGGGCTCGCGTCACGGCGCACGTCACCGGCTCAAATCCCAGCACTCTCCCTGCCCTACCTGCCTGACGGAGCCGTGGGATCGGAGCCGCCGTGCACTCCTGGCTGGGATGAAAGGCAGGCGCTTCTCCCCGCCACGCTCTCAGCAGCCGGGGACTTATTACGACAAGGAGAGAACGGAGTGTTTTGTATGACGTAGATATTTATTGTGACTCCACTGGCTGATGGTGGAGATACCTGCCAGATGAACAAATTCAGGTTTGGATCCAAACCTGCCTTCCTAAATAACACGGCGCAAGCAGCCCAGGTGGCTCCTGGGCTGCCATTAACCTTTACTTTATAGCAGCTGAGAGCTGTATGAATTTTACCAGCAGCCCGTCATTTTTCTGTGCTTGAGCTGGTTTCTCTTGGACGCTGCTGCGTACAAACGAGAGGTAGAAAAGACGCTGTAGGAAGTGTGTAAGAAAGGTACCAGGTTGTAATTTTGAGCAGTGGTAAGGTCTAAGTTCAAGGATGGGAGTTTTGCTTGCCAGGCACTCGGAAGTGCGCAAACCCGCCCTTTTCCACCCCGCCTCACCCCCTCCCCCAAATCAACAGCAACACTAAATTCCGGATGCCAATAAACCTTACAAAAAAAAAAAAATCTATACAGTTTAAGATCCGCCTCGAATATATAAGCACATAGGACACAGAATCATCCTTGTCTCCGAGCCCCTGCAAAACTTTTTTCTTTGTACAGGAGCGCGAGGAGACAACCGTGTCGACAATGTGCTCATCTGGTTCACGGCTTCACTGCTGTGGCTGCCTCCTCAGGTCTCTGCTGCTGGGGTAACAAATACCCCTCTCAAAGGTGCCAAACAACACTTTTTAATAGCCCAGCTATACAGGTAATGGTGTAGAGCATTTAATTGCTGTGGTTCATCCCTAGGTTGGTGTCACGGCATATCTCTCCCTTCCGATTCCCCTCTGACACCCACGAGTGACTGGAGGGTGTGAGTGCATGTGCACCCTAGAATATGGCACCGTGGAAAATGCATTGTTTCCTGAAATAATAAACAATCAACTTGTTCAAATAATCCGGTTTTTACTGTGTTTTGTGTGTGGAGGAGTGCTTACCTCAAGTCTACTCAGGTTTCCCAAGCATAAAAAGTCTGTAAACATTGCAAATCATCTCGGAGAGGGGTTGAAATCTAGGCATTTAGAAACAGACACGTACTGAGTTTTTTAAAGGAAAAAAAATAGATTTGCAGGATACGTTGTGAAGAAAAAAATTATAGTGAAACGGTACTGGAAAAGCCTTGGCTCTGGTAAGCAAGGAAGCACTCTGTCTTCTTCCAGCGTCACTTGATGAGACCATAAAGAGACACATATTGTGCATTTTCTCAGGTTTTCAAGATCCCACACACATATAGTAATAGCAAGTTTCAACAGCTATTGCCAGGGCTCGGATTGGTTTCCCTCAAGTGAAGAAATGCATCTTTAAGTGGGAAATCTGCCACTGGCTAACCACAGTCAGAGATGTCTGCTGGGATAAACAGCATTGTTAATTCCTTCAAGCTCCATCTGTGGAAATGATAAAGTGCAGCCATTATGGAAGACTGCAAAGTTAAATTAATTAGGTTCCTCCATTATGCTGCAGTCTTCTGAAGATGATTGCTATTTTCCTCTTAAATGCCATTATTCCTAGATCTATCTAGCAGCTGATGCTATTAAAGTGAACATAATGTAAATTTAACAACACAAATGACACTTTCCTCCGCGTATGTTTGAGTGGGGCACGCAGGGGCTGTATCACAAGCTCGGACTTCCCCCGTAAACATCTGATGTAACCTTAAAAAAAAATTCAAATAAACCAGTGTGTATTTGGATACTTTTCTTCGGCGAATTCTTGGATCAATACTTTTGTTTCATGTTTTCATGTTCTCAGTAATGTTAAGGGATCCAGTTACAAACTCTTGCCAGTAAGAAAGAAAATATACCCCGCTGTGCACCCTCCTAAACACTTCTAAGAAATAGTGTTTTCTTTTCATTTGGAATGACAATTTTGTTTGTCTGCTCTGCCCCGGCGAGCGAGACTATAGATTATTAGTAGACACATTTAATTCCGTACCATAACGCAGGCGGCTGCGCCCAGGGCCGCCACACGCCCTCCCGCCGGGGCAGTGCCGGGAGGGGGCGAGGGCACCCGGGGGGGCTCCCGGGGCCGGGGCTGGAGCCCACCGGGACGGGAGCGCTGCCTCCCGCCCTGCTGCCTCCGCCGGGAGTCCCGTGCCGCCCGCCCTGTCGCCCTGCCGCGCTCCCACTTTTATTTTATTTTATTTTATTTTATTTTATTTTATTTTATTTTATTTTATTTTATTTTATTTTATTTTTTCAGTGTTTTAGTTTAATTTTAATTTTATTACTTATTCCTTTCATTTATTTCTTTAAGGAAGAAGCGTGATTTCTCCAAGTCTTTGCAGTGCTTCATGGGTCATTATGGCTTAATGCAATTAACGTAACCTTTTGTAACCCAATATCAAGTACTTCCAGGACAAATCTTTAAACAAATCACTAATCGTAAAA
>VWZT01005798.1:775443-798460 GCA_013397055.1 Pachycephala philippinensis | reverse complement strand
TCTCGGGCGTTTGGAGGTTTTTGTAACGCCCTTTTTTTTTTTTTTTTTTTTTTTTTTTTTTTAGGCCTCTGTTTTAAGGCACTAAAATGCAGCCCCGGGGTTTTACAGTTTTGGTGAGGAAGGCCGTGGGGAGCAGGCTGCAGGAGGAGCACACGGGCGCTCCGGGGACGGGAGGCTGCCGCAGAGGTGAGCGAGCGTCCCCAGGTGGGGCCGGGCCCGGCCGGGTGCCCCCGCGCCGCCGCTCCGGGGGCCCGAGGTGTGGCGGGGCCGGGGCCGGGGCCGCGGTGGCCTCCGGGGGTGGAGGGACATCCATCAGCAGCGGCCAATCAAGCGGAGTGCCCTCCCCCCGGGCTAATTGCTTTTGCTTTTCTTTCAATTAGGACCGGCGCTTCCCCGTGCTGCCCCTCAGCCGGGGCGGGAGCCGGGCCGGGGAGCCCTGCGCTGAGGGAGGGTAGCACAGGAACCATAACACGTGTGGCTGCATTCACAGACATATATATTCCCCCCGCCAGCCCTTGTAAAGCTTTCTGCAGCACGCACAAATGAAACAGGTTTGGCTGTGAAGTTTATGTTTGATTTAACGGCGAAAGGCGCTTCCTGGCCTGCTCCTTCCTTCCCCCCGTGCCGTTTGGGGGTAAATTCGGGCGGGATATTTAAATTTGGTTCAAATGTCACACGGATCATTTATAGGTGGCTCAAGGTAGAGCCACCGCTTACCTCAAATTTAGGCTTATTGTTGCATGCCCATGAATATATTTCTGTATGTGATTGTAATACAGATCATGTCCATGCAAGCTACACCAACAGAGGCCTGGCTCAGTGATGTGGTACCTAACACAAAAAACAGAACAAAAAGAGCTGGGAGTAAATTATACTGGAATTCTGATCCAGGAGAATTACACCCCAGTACTTAGAATATTAGATTCTGTTTGGATAGGTTATTTAATCTACCACACACCATCTCTACACTTTAATTTTCCCAATCATGTGTGCAAAATTGGTGTTGTCCTGATTTCATTTTTACATCCAAGTTTTTGTTTGTATTCCTTGTTAGCCCCGAGGAAAGAGAGTTGCTCCAGGAACCTAATAATGCAGGAAAATATTTTGCATTGTCACAGTGTACTTGTGCATTCTGCTACATTTTATGAAGAAGTCTCTATAATATGTCATCTTTTGCTGTTTTGTATTGGACTTTTGTATGTCAGAAACAGCAATTAGGTCTACATATTCATCATAACAATGCATTTTCCAAAAAGGATGTAATAAAGGTAATATTTAAAAGGCTCCAATTGTAAGTTTTTTGAGAAAAAAACCCAAAAACTCAAAACCAACAATCACTGTAGCTTATCTCTCTTTGGAGAGACAGGTTTTCAAAGAAATTTTGCAGAATGCACAATGCATTCACCTTGTCTAGTTTAATAGAGGCAGAAAATGATTAGAGTGTGTTTTAATACTTGGTGTACATGTGATGTAGGAAGCCAAGCCTCAGAACAGTTTAAATGTTGATATACCCAGCTTGAAAAAGCTTGTCAAATAAATCAAGCCCTTCTGGGGGCAAACCCATGTTGTTTTTAAACCACAGAGTGGGGCAGTGGGCGTGGTTACTCCCATGGTTGAATGGTGAATGTATAGATTTAAAATACATTTTGCCACACTGGTTTTCAGAGGATTGTTTTGGCCTCATATTCCAATACCATGAGCCAAAACTCTGGTCAATGTTTTGACAACAGAGCCAGGAAAAACAAAAAAGGCTTACCCTCTGAAAAAGAAATGAAGATGTAGTGAAGGAAAACAGTAGTTTCTCTGCCACTGCCTTACTCAATCCATATGTGGACTTAAACACAGGAAATACCCACCATTCACCGCAATCAAGCCAGGGGCTTGTGCATCAGAAAGTGCCTTGTGGAGCTAATTGTAGTTTATTAAGATTGTCATTGACATAGAAAAGCATTTTGAAATTTGAAGTCAGAACATTTAAAGAATACAGAAAAAAAAGATAATCTGCTGCATGAGTGTTAATTTTTAAAGAAATATATTTACCACAACACTACGATCTTACAATGTGCATTTATTATGGCCTTTTACATAAATTAATTATCATTTTGTGATGTTTGTGTTATTAAACTCTTTATGCTTACTTTTCATTCTTTCTGATGCAGGGTTCCAGGATAATTTCAGAGTGGAAGAAAATCTAAACGTCACCAATTTAAAAGGATAATACAGAAAAAGCATGGTACCTTTCATACAGGAAAAGTTTACACAGAAAACAAAGCTACAAATAATAGGTCCTAGAATTTTTTTTTTTTTGGTCATTTTATGAACTTAAATGAAAACTTGTCCTTGCCAACAAGTATTTGACAAAGTGTTTATTTTAGGACTTTTAAGCCAGATGTATTTCCTTGTGAGGTTTTGATGATGCTTTTCCTGACTGCATTTTTTTTTAAATTATTATTTTGCTGTACTGTTGCATTTAGATTTTTAGCATGGTGAGTCACTATTAGACCTGACAAAACAATGCTGTGATTGCCAATTAAATTCAACCTCTGGGTAATTTTCATTGAATTTACATTCATGTGAACACCTGTGATCTTTGCCTGATGATTTTGCTTCCTAGTGCTTTACATCAAATCAGGAGACCATTTGTGCTTCCAATGGTACAGGCTTTTTAGTGCACCACTGTACTGTGGGTCAAGTCACTTGGCCTTCTGCATAGACTGGGAAGTGTTTGAGGGTGTGATGTGTCTTCCACAGTTTTCAATTAATCTAAGAGGGCTGCTGTAGGGCTGTCTAATCAAAATTATCAATTCCTCCACAGCAGCCACACAGATACTGTGGCAGGACTAGGGGCAGACAATTTCAGTACTTCAAATGCTGTCTCTACCTGAAATAATTTTGGTTTTGTTGCTTGTCTCTGATACTTTTTTTTTTCCTTCATTCAAGTGGCATTTCATCCAAATGTCATGAAAAAATTGTGTTAAAATCTCCTATGTTTTAAAGAATTTCAAGAGCAAACCTGTCCACAGAGAGCAAGAGTTACAGTTGTCATTTCCATGTGTTGAAATCCAGCTGGCTGAGATGTGGAATACAGGTACCTTCAGCTCCCAAAAAGCTGCACATTCAAGCCTTACTCTTGTCTGAAGTGATTTTAACCCATGATGTAAAATGTAATGGCAGTGGATGCTTGGTCTCTTTTTCCATTTCTTAAAAGACCATTTTACCTTGGCTGATTCACAATCTAGACTGAGCTGTGGAATGCCTGAGGGTCACCATTCAAATTTCTTTCTGTTTCTAGTGCTAAAATAAACTGAGAGTACCCCAGATCTTCCTCCAGAGTTGGTCCATGGGTGACCACCTCCTAATCCCAGCTACCATTCATTTTTCTACCTTAAGCAGCCTTATCCTGATATTTTGCAACTTTTGCAGATTTGATATCAGATTTTATGAACCATTCTTGCATTTTATGTGGTCTGTTGGGGGAAAAAGTGGGGAGAAAATCTGTGTGTAAGTACGTAAAACGGAATGAATTTACAGACATGAGTCAAGTCTGATTGTAATGTAAACACAACTGATTATTGTGTCGGTAGATGTCTACACCAAAGTGCATTTGGAGTACAATAGTCCATATGATATATTCAGAAAGTAACTGAATATGTAAGAAATCAAGAACAGACAAAACCATTATTTTCCTATGGTTGTTCGATCCCCATACATATGATTCTTAACTTTTTTCAATGTGAAACAGTGCATACACAAAAAGCTGATCTGAACAAAACTCTCAGCCCCATCCATGCGTCCAGCAACATTCCTGTGGGAACAAAAAAGAGAATAGAAGTTTGGCATCTTGAGATCTGGACTATGGACAGATGCACTGTCATTAATTTTTAAAAGAGAGAGCAAGGGACTATGGGCACTAAGATCATATTCTGAGAGTTTGTATTACTGACTTTGGAGTGACAGCAAGTAAAAAACACCCCTGAAGGTCAATGTAATTAGATTTCTAAGTCATCCGTATTTTTCCTGATGAAATGAACATTAGACTGATGTGTATTGGAGGCAGTGAAAGTTAAAAGTTTTGGCTTCTTGACTTACTTTGCAGCAGAGTTTCCTTGGCCATTTGCCCATTACAGGTCTCTGCAAAGCCAATGTTTATACTGATCCATTTTCTTTAGCTTTTTTTCACCATAGACATCTAAATGGATAAAATGGTGGTATTCTGTAAGGAAACAAGAACAGCAAAACAGTAGAGAGATACTAAATCAGAAGAAGAAAGTAAAGAAATATAGGAGGTGGTGTGGTAAGAGAAAAGGCAGAGATAAACGTGTATGGGGGTAAATGTCTTTCCTTGGAGTGACACTTGTGAAAGCCATAAATTACAACATACAGGACATCAAAACGTTTGCTAGATGTGTCTGCATCTCATCCAGCACATGCTGATCTGGTGTGGTCCACCTCTGTAACATTCAATCAGAGCCACAGAGGCAGAAGTGGAAAAGAGAGTACAGATTTATAATTAAGAGGCAGTAGCCAAACTGAGACTAGTGTGAAAGTATGAACTTGAGGGAAGGTAATTTTCTCAAAAATAATAATTGATGTTTATTTACTGCATCAGAACCTCAAAAGCAGTCAGGGCTGCCCTGAACTACTGTATCTTGGTTTTGGCATTAGCATGTAGGACTTGGATTTCATTCCAAGTCCTACAACTGTCAGTTATGCCCATGCACCAGCCTCTGAGCCTGTTCACTTTAAATAAAGGCTTTTAACTCCCCAAAATTGTAACTGGCTTCACTGATGAGTAGTGTGAACACAATGGCACAGACTATTAAAAAGTCCCTTTAGTTTGTAAATACACAGTATCAGGAAGAGTTGTGGAACCTAGAGTATAAATTAGACAAGACTGCCAAAGACAGCAGGATTTCTCTTATGGGCCATTGCAGAGTTCTTAAAATAACCATGTAATCAAGTATTAAGTCCAAATCAGTTAGGCAGTCTTGGGAAACATACTGTTTCAGATAAGTGATAGATCCTCAGCTGATGTAAACAGATGTGGTTCTATCAATGTGCTCCTCACACAGCTGTGGGCTTATATCCATAATAATCCACTCACTGGACAGTGGTCTTCACTTCCGCTGTCCAAACGGCTTCCTAGTGTGTTGTCCATCCTTTCGGGAGTTGAAAAATACAGACCTCAAAGTGTATGTATTCTGAATTGAAGAAAATGCAGATGTCATTGTATATGAAAATGTATTACTAGATCAAACCAAAAATAATCCATTTGTTTCTGTTACTGTGTGTTTTTAGTGGAGGGGGAAAAAAAGTATTACTTTACATATTTCATTTGCTAATATTTCAGGATAAATGATCTGGAAAAATCCAAACATTGTTATTTTTAGCCCTGTTTTCTCTCACTCTCTCTTGCCCACTACCCCTTCATCTCCCCAGAAAAATTCAGGCCAATTTCAACCACATTTGAGAAAGGAGGAGAAATCCCAAACATCGTTAAGTTCCAATAACTGCCATGAAAATTTGTGGTTGGATAGAAGAGAAAAAGCGTATTTGTTCTTCCAGGTAACTTGGCCCGTGTTCGGCCAAGTCAGCTTTGCTTCTGCCTGGCAACGCCTGGGTGCACGCAAACGCCCGTGGCCACGCATCAGCCAGCTCACCCAGGGCTCTGGGGCGGCTTCAGGCTCCTCTCTCTCTTGCCAAAAGGGATTATCAAGTGAGGACGTGAGAGATGAATAGGGTTAATACAGTAGGAACGTGCAGAGGATATAAGACACAAACATACAGGAGCTCAGGCTCTGTTAACTACTCACGGAACAGCTTGTTTTTTAAATATACCTAAAGTAGTTATTACATTTTTTCCTAGACATTGAGTCTCATGTTTATAAAGTATAATCCTTGGATAATTTATCACTTTCAATAAATACTAGCATTCAATCCTCATGCTATGGCTCTTTCAATGAAGTCATTTAATTGAAACAGGACCTATGATATTTCTACACTAACATGTACAATGTTAGCTTTTTTTAAAGGACAACATGCTAAACTTCTGTTAATACCTTACACCACAAAATACTTAAGTTAGCTTCCTGTTATTTTGCATATGCATTTTAAGCATTTTCAAAATTACAAGAAATTGATGTACTCACCATTTTTAATCCAAGTGAAGAGTGCTTAAGAAATGACCCACTCAAAAAAAGTAAAAAGGGAAAAAAGGATTCCCGGTAGACACACAAGGTTAAGCTTTTAACTACCTTTTGCCTATAGCTTTTGATTTCATCATAAGAAATCTGGAGCTGGCTTGAGAGAGTTGGTGGTGGATCTCTAACGCCCTGGGGGCTGGAGTCCTCAGGTCCCATATACAGGCCAGAGAGAAGTCAAGAAAGAAGTTTGTGCTGGGAGTCCTGAATTTCTGCCTGGAGCAACCTTCTTGTTCTGCTGACTGTGTGGGAGTTGGAGAGACCTGACCCCCAGCTTAGACACTACCTTTAAATGCCTTCAGATGAGTGTTGTAGAGAGCCTAAGTGGAAAAGGAGCTTGTTCCAACCCTGCTCTCAGCATGAGATAGCCACAACAGTATAAGGAAAGGTTTCTTTCCCCCTAAAGATGGACCTAAAGCAACGCGATTTCTCTGTGAGAGAAGGAAATTAAGATCCTCAGTGCATTTACAACCATGCAACCTGCCATCACATCTTCTCCCAGACTGTGCCAGAGGGGCAGAGGTGTCATGGCCACGTGCAGAAAGAAGTTCCTTCATGGGCTCTGTTAATTTCTAACTCCTCTTCATTCCCTTTCTCAGGGACTGCCCTCTCATACGCCTTTTTCTGCACCAGCTTTCCTGCAGTGTTTTCGTTTCTCAAGGGGATTTCTCTTGCTGCTTCACCATCCCTGATCTTCTGTGGTCACTCACTCCTTTGGACAACTGAATTGCTCTCAACTCTGATTTCCTAATGCTTCTGAAGCCACTCTGCTTTCCTCTGCTCTTTTCACTTACTGCCTCTCCTCTTTCTCTCTTGATGTCTCAAGGCTTTCTTCTTTCATTGCTTCTTTTCTCCTTTTCTAACTCACTCCTTGGAAACTTAATTCATTTTAATGACTTTTTTTTTTACCATCTCTAGGAGGGTGGCTACCAAGTCTAAATTTCTGTTCTTGACAACATCCTTCTTTTTTGTCTCTGGAATTCTCATATTTCACCCCTCAAGTCTATCCAACATGCAATTGCCAACATTTTCTGGCTAGCTTACATTGCAATTTTCTCACTATTTAAGTGAAAGAAAAAAAAAGGGCAAACTTTGGGTCTCGTTTCTCAAGAATACAAAGGGGATACTTCTATTCTTGGTAGCGTAGCAGGTAATAAAGATAAAGCTTACTTTATTCTGAAATCAGACTAGACTCTATATATTTATGTGTAGCTGCTATGGTGACATTTACAACAAATCATTATCATTTGCATGGAATAATCTGTCAAATATGCAGGGATTTAAATATTTTACCACTAAAAATTGACTGCACTTTTCAACAGTTGAATGTTGAAAATTCCATGTAGTTCTTAAAACAACACTTTCCCCTCCAATATATATTTTCCAAAGCTGTACTATTGTAAATTACTATAAATGATCATCATTTGTGTGGTAGAAAAGGATGGCAATGGGAATGCTCATTCCTCCTGACCAGCCTTTGTTTGAACTGGCAGAGGACAACCAAGATCCTTCTGCCATGTGTGTTGTGCAGGAGGATAGAGAAGAGAGGGAGGAATCTCCCTCCAATGGTGATTTGGAGTTATGTGAAGTGCCTTGCAAGGCTGACACTAGGAAGGTGACTCCTCTCCAGAGATGAATTGAGCATATTTCCATCAAGTTTTGCAGGCTGTGGTGAGCCAAGGGCACGGTGCATAGGCCAGGGATAGGAAAATAGAGACACACAGAGGGGACAAGGAGATAGCACCAGTCAAACAGTTGTCATTTTGTTGCTGCTCATGGTAAGTGTCTACTGGCTCCAAAATGAAACAGCTGCATTTACTTCTCTGGTATGCTGGACACCAAATGACATAATAGAAACTGTCCCTCTAACATGAAAGAGTGTGAGTTTCTGTGTGAAGATCATACTAGTTTTATAGGACTGATGACCTTTTGCTACAGTGTCAATTCCTGGATTTGTGCAGCCAAATGACAGAGTGAAGAGATGTCACACATCATGGACTCTTGTGATGCAGTGAAGATGAGCAAAGCAAAAGAAGACAAATCTATCCACAAATAAAGATGAGGAGTAGAAAACTAAAGTACTCACTTCATTGGTATTAAGGTACAGATAGAAGTATATTACTTTTTATTTTGTATTTAATTTTTTGGATGAACACCAGAAACAATAATTCTTTTGTCTGAATTGAAAGTTCTTATTTTCAGCTGCCAAAAATCCAAGATTTCTTTTTTTTTTTTTTAAGATCTCAGAGACCTGGAAACAATAAACGTTTTGTTTCCTCAGATCCAGTGATGGAGAGCTGACATGCCAAAGTCATTCTTCTGTTTAGTAAAGATTTCTGCAACATTTGTCTTCCCATTAGGGATGTCAGTAGAACTAAACTAATATTATAATATATACTTCACCCACTTGTTTCAAAGATGAATTTAAGCCATATTTAATATCCTCTGAAAAACCTTGAAAATATGATGGCCTAAATTCTGGCCATGTAAACAATGTTTGTACCTAATCTAACATCTTGGAAATCAGTTTTGTAGCTGTTTCATGCAGCCAAGAGGCTGCCTTTCCTGCATATCCTCCATAATGCAGGACCAAGGACAACCGTAACAGAGGATGGACAGAGGACTGTGGGTGTGCAATATATATACATCGCCAGTGCATTTAGCCAGAGTGGCTGAACACAATGACTTCATCCATCCTGGCATGCCTGAAGCGTGACCTCAGCTCACTTTGGCTTCAGTTTGTGTTGAAGGTTCTTAGCAGGTGCTGGCAGCTCCGTGGATGTGACACAACATATATAGCTCTCTCTTCATCCAAGAGGCAGGATCAGTTTCATGCTGACCCTGCAAATTACATTTGCACTATGTGGAGTTTGTCCTCTTGTTGTTGTAGCTTGGATGATCTAAGTTTACAACCGAGTCAAGGCTTGCAAGCAGAGCTGGTATCTTTTACTAGACCTAACTGGGGCACAAAGCAAAAAAGCAATCAGTGAGCTTCAGAAACAAAGGTCTGTCTTGTCCCTCACTAATAGCAAACAGAAATACTGAAGGGCCTGTGTTACTCTCCCAGAGATGTGCCATTGCCTGCCACCTTATCATTATACATGTATTTTTTTCCCAGTACTCTTTCCATGCATTCTTAGGATATTTTCCTGTGATGGACATTCACAACAACACAGGGCAGTAATTTGAAACAGAGTTTTTTTATTTGTGCAGTCACACTCACAGATGTCTGTTGCAATGGTAAGTGACAGGTTTGAAGGAAAGTAGCTGTGTGCAGCAAAGGATCCTGTGTGGAAGTGTCAAGACTTCCTCCATGCATCTACTAAGACATTGTGCTTCAGCTGAAGCCTTGACTCTCAGCAAACCACCCCGTTCAGTAAGCAGTGCTTCTGTTTGTGCCAGGAGATCTTAATCTGCTCTGAAATCCACTGCTGTGTTTTCATTCATATAAACGTCCTTCCATATGGCAAAATTAGTGCTGGTCACAGAAGTTATGTGTACAGTAGCAGGTAGTACAGGCTGGTATGAGCAGATCAGTGGAGCAAATCTGTTTATCCTGAGGACCAGGCATGTGTCAGGGGAGGTTTGCTTTGGTCTAGCTTGTGACTGGGTCTGGGACCTGTTAGCTACCTGTGAGTGAATTAGGTGCAGTCCTGGAGCACATCTGGCTTAGTTTCATCCAAAACATGTTTATGGAATGTGCTCTTAGACCACTCTGTGCTGTGAACCAAAGCACAGTGAATGGGAACAACCAGGAGGTTTGTTCAAAAACACACTCCTGCTCTGACCTATAGCACTGCTGCAGATTCCTCTCGAGTGCACTGTGCTACAGCATGGTGCAGAAGCATTTCTTCAGTTTTGCCTTTTATTTTCTTTTCTCAAGGAATCACATATTCCTCCAGGTGACTTGGGATGTAGATAGACACTTTTGCTTCCGTCATTAAAATAACAGACAGAAGTTATGTGTAGAAGTTATCTTCTAATGAATACATTCTAACACCACCAGACAAGTTTTATCCCTGGGGCTGGGTTACCAAGCCATAGGCTATCTACCACTGTGTATGCAGAAACTTGACTAACCCAGAAGGTACTTTTTAGCAGAAGTCCTAGTCAGACATAATATTTTTAATATCCCTACAAAAGGAAATATTCTATTTTTAGTGTCTGGTGATGTATCCATAAGATTTTAATAACAAACAAATGTGTGTGGTGCATTTGCTAAAACAAAACAAAACAAAAACCCCAAACCAACAAACCAACCAACCAATTAAAAAAACCCAATACCCCCATTCCCTGAAAAAAAAATCAAGGAACCTTTTAGAAGCCTACACTAAAAAGTTCAAGATGAGGGAGGGGTATGAAAAATAAGGCTGACCATACTTACCTTAATGAGAGATGTTTTCATTTTTTAGTGGAAGCACGGGCTTTAAAAGGCTAAAATGTTTAATCATCTCAACTTCACTAGAATGTTTTAATCACCAGCCTAAATAAAAAATATAGAAAGTACTGGAAGTAATTGTTTTAATAAATGTGAAGAAAGAACTAAGTGCCAAGATACACATTAAAAATTATTTTTTGTCTGTACTGCTACAGTTCAGTATGGCTATCACTCTGGCTTGGCTGAGGGCTTTCCTCTGAAAGCATCCCATTGATTGTGGACAGAAGATGCTGTTATTTTCCAGCATGTGACTTTATTCAGACACTTTTGTGAAAATAGTGCAAAACTTAACAATGGGAAAATACATTAGAAAGTTGGGATTTTTAGGGCTTTTTCTATGGACAATGTATGGACACCGTGAGCCCAAAGAAGAAATTTTGCAAAGATTATGATGATTTCACACTTACTTCAAACAAATTCTGAAGGCCTTCCCTGCACTCCTCAGTTTTAGCTGTGCACTGACTAGGCTGAATTGCAGGACTTGGCTTTAAGCACAGCTTGAGCTACAGGAAAGTTTGGAGCAGACGGAAAAAAAGTACAATGTGTGCCTGAACACATTGTAAAATAAGTAATGTAAACTATGAACAAGGAAGAAGAAAACAGAAAGTAGATTTCCAATATCTTCATAAACCATAAAATATGTCCTACAAGTAAAATAAAATCCTCTGTCTTTGCCAAACATTACTCCATCGTAATGTTTCATTGCACTGTAGCCATTTGCATGAACCACTAACTCCCATTTGTAGCTGTCCAGTGTCTAGACAGACAAATCTTTGGACATCTATTCTTCTGGTGGATTTATCAGATTTCCAGATCCATTTTCCCCATCTTAACAATTTCTGTTCCTTCCTCACTCTTGTGCTGGCTGCAGCGGATTGCTGAGGTAGGTCCACATAACTAATCCCGTGGCATCGGGGACAGCAGTTCACTTACTTGCCTTCTCTTTCTTTTAGTCCTGTTTGAAGTGACCCCCCACCTTGTACTTGGTGTGATATGAAAACTGGCTGCCTCTGCAGTAAATTTAGATCCTATGTGGTACACACAGTACGCCACTGCCGAGGAGCACAGAAAAATAACTCTCTCAGAATCCAGTGCTCCAGCTCTTTTAATGCAACGCACATTCTTTGTGCAGCATGTGCATTCTGTATCCAGCAAGCTTAATACTGCACGCTATGAAAGACTTTGTTGACATAAGATTGCTAAAAAAGGCTTCAATAAAGCAGTTTTCTAACACGGTAGTTTTTGTTTATTTTCAGAGTTCAAGAACACAGTGCTTTGGTAGTTCTGCAGTTCCGGATGTGTAAGGTATTTAAAAATCAATTCCAGAAACCAAAGCAGTTCTATCCAAGGTACATCAAGGGCTAGATTCCAGCCACAAATTCAGTATAAATAATGTAAAACCATCAGTCACATTTTATAGTAAGCAAAGTAAAATTCAAGAAGTAAAGACAAGCTAATAAAATAATTAATATTAGTGGAAAATAACTGGTATAAAGTAACAAATACGTTTCTGTAGACAGACCACTTAACTCTAAAAAAATATATACATACATATATGATGGCTACAAATGAGCTTGTGATTTTCTTCCAAAAGTATCTGAGCAGGAAGTAAAACATTTTCCCAGTGGATGAAATAACATTCATTTTTGCCAATCTAAGCAAGGCAGATTTAAATTTTATGTGTGTCCAACTGCTTGTTCCCCCTCAGCTAATAACCTGCCTGCTGGAAGCATTTCAAATGAAAAGGAGTTCACAGTTCCTAAGCCCAGCTCTGAATATATCTGCCATGCATGTAAACAAGTAAACCATTATGTTTCTTGTTGAGATAAAGAATACCATGATAAGTGGGGACTTTTACCAAACAAAGGGCTTCCTATTGCGAGTGTGGATAATCTTCCAGAAAACCCTGTGTTTTGGCAAATCACACCAGATTAATCTATTAGGCATCTCCTTTCATCATCAAATTTCCGCTGCCTATCACAGTGGCTGCCTTATCAAGCACCCTTTACTCAATAGCAGGCCCATTCCTAGGATTTCAGGTGCTGGCCTTCCGAGCTCAGAAAACAGGTGTCCCCACTGTTTTCAGGCAGGAAAGGTCCCTGCACAGAAGCCTGGGAAAGGGCAGGGGTATCAGCCGCTGTTCTACCTGAAGGAACAGGTAACAGGAAACTGTTGATTCAATGCGCTGAGCTTAATTGGCAAGCATTAGTCAGCACTGAGTGGTTTTTTGTGAATTAAAAATCCTCATAAGAATCCTTCCTGACAAAAGTTTTGGAAAGGGGGAAGATATGTGCCCAGAGATACCCTCCCAGGAGAAGTCAGTTCTTGTAACTCTATTTTAAGTGCTGCATTCTCTCGGTGTATTACAGAAAATATGAGCTAGGAGCAGAGGGCAGTGTCAAGCTTTACCTGGTTATGTGTAGTGCCTGAGCTGTTAGGCAAATTACCTATATTCAGGAGGAAATGGATTTCACATCTCAAATAAAGGCTAATATTCCAAACCAATTAGTATGATGGATGAGGTTTTTGGTTTTCGAGCTCACTCTCAGTGCCTTCCCTGGTGAGGCCTTTTTTTTCTTCAAGTTAATGAAACTGGGCATATGGTTTCTGACCAGACTATTCATCTGTGAAAGAGGGCGATCCACTTGGTCACTCAGCAATGAGGCAATATGGAGCACATTCAGAGTCAGGGGTATGAAGGTTTTAAGGTTGACAGAGGAATGTGTTTTACAGAAGCCAGTAAATCCTTGCTCATCTTATTTAACTTTCAGTGCTTATCTCTTCTCATCAAGAGAGAATCAAGCAGCTCCTGTCCTGGCGGGTGCCCCAGTATCTGCCTGCCTTCTCAGGCAGAAAGATCTTCGTTCTGTGCTCCAAACCCCGCTCCTGAAAAATTGGCTTGTACAGACTTTGCTGTAATGAAATCAAGGCAGGCAGGAAGGCCGGCGTAGTGACAGCAGGAAGAACCCATCTGCTCTCAGCTCCTTGCTTCGACAGCAGGGCTGCTCAGAGCATCGGGATGAGCTCCCAGCTCTGCTGGGTGGGTAGGAAGGAGCTGATAAGTGCATGCCTGCTTTTCCGGGACTCCACAGCACAGGCTTTGTTTCATCTACAGATGATTAAATGGTCTACGGAGCAATTACAAACCAAAGGAAGGAATAGCCAGCTCTCTCCAGGTTTCCTCAATCAGCACGATTGAATTTCTCAAAGGAAGGCAGCAGTAGCAACAGCAGGCTCAATGACTTTTCCTGAAAAATGTTGTCCAGTTTAGGATTGAGCTTTCATTTAACTACTTGCTGTTTCATTTTATTAAGTGCAAATTGTGGCTTAATAGATTTACAGTTGCCATAAACTTCAGCATCATGAAAGCTGTCGGACTGGCCAGTTGCACAGTGTATTTCTCAGATGATGCTGGAAAGGGTGAACAGGACAAGCCAGGCACCAAGAAACTCTGCAGAGTATTTTAAGGGGTCTGTGCACAGTGTTCTGAGAGGCAGACAGAGATAAATCACAGGCAGTAGCTTTCCTTTTATTTCTCTCGTTTCTAGGAATTACAGTGGAGGTGGAAGATTTCAGAAGTTTACCTGCAAATAAAAAATAACTTATTTTGCCTTTTCAGACATAAACTTTGTAAATTAACTGCAAAACAGTTGTTACCCCAGTCCAAAACATGGGTTGTTTTTTTCTGTGTGCCCATTACACTGTAACTCTGTTCTTCACTCATTATACTATGTTTAGTTTGAGATACATACCAGCAAAAAATGTAGACATACTGGAGCAAGTTCAGAGAGAATCATCAAGGCTGATTAAAGGGCAGGAGGTACAGACTCCTGTGAGAAGATGAAAAAAATTAAAAACAAAAGGTTTGGTTAAGCAGTGATGGGACAATGGACATGAGAGACACCTACAGTCGTTTTCCCTAGGACAAAGATGACAGACTGTGCAATCTTTTCCTCCTGGTTAGATGACTGATTTACCATGGGGGAGAGGGAAAGCTCCTTACCTTCCTCAAACTAAGTGAGAAGGGCTAAAGAGAGGAAGAGAAGATGAATTTTCATTTTGTGTAGGGAAGATTTTTGTCACTTCTAAATAAAGTCTCCTGTGAGAGGCTATTAATTTTGCAAGCCAGCAACTTTCCCCACCAACCATAGTTTTTTGGCAAATATCTGAGTCCCTCTGTGTGTTGCTAAAAAGTTGGTTCATTTACTCCACACAGCACACATAGAGATCTCTGTTACCTCCCCATCCAGATATGTACAAAAGAGCTTAGAGGTCTTCAAGGAAGTTTGATACTAGAATAAAACAAGACTGCTACAGCTCTGTTGCGTCCCCTGAACAAAGAACTCTCCCATGTAGGGGTATCAATGTAAGGAAAAAAAAAGATCTGGTGTCCTATGCAGGACATTTTCCCTCTGCATATCCACACACGGGTATTTCACATCCTTGGCTTGCATTAGAAACTATCTCCATATGCAAAAATGCACCCCAGATGTGAAGCAGTAGAAAGGAAAGCTGTAAGTCAAGGGGGGAAACCTATTTTTGCTGTTACTTCACTCTGAAAAGGGTTCGCTTTAGGGGTCAAATATTCTGTGAAGCACTGAAATGTATGTGTGAACTTTGCTGAGTGACAACTGTACCAGAGGGCGATATATCAGAGGACCTAATAGTTATGTAAATAGTTTCTTGGTGTATTGATCCTATGTGAAACAAGGCAATTTATTTCAGAACAAGTTTAACAGACAAATAATATCCTGGTGACAATACTGCGAGAGTTAAATCGTCACAGAGTAAGTATTCATACTGTTTTATGATGACTTGTAAACAGTCATGGGCCTGCCAAAAGAAATTGAGGAGACTTTTACCCTTCTGCTCTGCCAGCACAGCTCAGGAGCCCACAGCTTACAAGGCCAGTGTACCCTTACATCCCATTCCCACTCCTTACCTGTCAACAGCCCTGCTACATCCCATGCTGTGGTGTGTAGATCATGTCAGAAGGACTGGAACAGAATTATAGTGTGTTGAGGTATGTTCAGAGATGCTGAAATCATTACCAATTCAAACCATCTCAGAAAAACAAAAAAAGGATGTTTATTTTCTAGACCTTCTTGTGGTCAAGCTGTTAAACTGTGCTTCATGGAAACAAAACAATGCTTCTAAGGTAGTTTGTTGTTGACTTTGCAATACTGTCACTCTGTGAAATGCAACCTATTCCTTTTAAAAAAATACGAAGTGTGCACTTTGCTTGCCTTTGTGTGAAAACACATCTTAATAGACGCAACCTACAAGACTTTCTTTTCTCCCCACAGTTACTTCATGTGTAAATTCAATTAATTTATTTCTGTAAACTGAATCTTACTGTATGAATAGAAGCTAAAGGTTTTAAGGCTTTTGATCCACTCTGCTAATTACAGCATAAAACACTTTGCGTCTTTGTTGCTAAAGACCATTTTGAAATCATTTATTATCTCAGAAAGTTGCCTAAATCTTCTTCACTCCATTAGCAAATGTCATATGTACAGATAGCCAGAGAACTTAATGGTCACCATGCCCATAGCTGCCAGCACGCTGCGGCCAGCGAGGCCATTTGTAATTCTCATTAACAGTTCTACCATTTTTGGTTTTATGAAAAGTGATAACACACTGATCTAACAGTCATTAAGAACTTTTTCTTACTCCTTTAGGATTAATTTGCACTGACCCAGAATTCTCTATTTGCTTAACACAAGCAGTGGGCCACTTTGATGTTATCTGCTTCTATAAACAATAGCGTACAGTTCTCTCCTGGGCTAAAACAGCTCTTACTCTACTGAGAATTAGCTGTATTAATCATTCTGAAGTCCAAGAGTGCATGATCATAAATTGTGTGCAGGGACCTCACTTAGCAACTCCCAAGACTCTCATTTATCAACATTTTTTTCCCTTCCTGGATATTTAGTATGTAGGGAGTAATTTATTTCTGAGCCGGTGCCTTCTGATGTCTTTCATGCTGAAGTAAAGTTGGAAAACTTTCCGCAACAAATATAATTTTTCTTACTTCCTTAGTGTAAAAACAAAAATTATGGACCACAGCTACAGAATGATTCCCTCAAGTGGTCAGAACAGAAAGCACAGGCCAAGCTTCCAGTCACAAAGCTTGAAACTCAGTGAACCAGACACCAGTAAGTAAAAATAAGGCAAATTGCACACAAAAAAATGCCTTTTCTTAGTTATAAAATTAGAGTTTTAAAAGTACGGGGCATCTTTGAAGCTGATATATGCCTAACTTCTCTTACCTTTCTCAAACTAAGTTGCCAGAACATTATTAGGCTATAATTAAAGCAAGATGAAATCTTCAGAGAACATCAATTTAGTTTATATTTTCCCAGAAAAGGTCTGGCTACCAGTGAGTGATGTTTTTGTCTTTACCATTTATTGGTCTTTTTCCCACCACGAAAACACAATACAAATCTGCCAAAAATGTAAGGATGAAAAATGCTGTTCCAATAGCAGGTCAGAGTTGATGTGATACAATGTATTTCATACTTTTAATGCAGCTAGCAGGAGACTTTTATTTACACTCTCCCCCAACATTCAAAATCCCCTTGTAAAAGGATGCAAAGTCAGAGCATACAAAAATCAAGAACAGAGGGAGCAAACCTCACCTTTTGAGTGAAAGAATGACAACCTTGGATCTTATAAGGCAATCTTTTATCCACATGGCTCAATTTCTTCAGCTTTTGGGATTATTCATTGCCTAAACGAAAAGGGGAAACAGAAGCCCCAGTACTGCTTTCCTTGAAAGAAGCATATGTGAAGTATCTTCATTGACTTATTGGGGAAAGTCCAGAGTTGAGTAATTTTTGATGAGAAAGGAATTTTGGCCCAACTCAGGCGGAATCAAACTCATGAGCACAGAAACCTTTCTAACATTTTTCCTAGTTTCATCCTGAGCTTAACTTTGATTTCAAAGCTCTCACTGTTTTATTGTAAACATGTGGTTTTAAAAGTACTGCACTGATCCAAAGTTATCAGCATGTGAGTTTATTTTATATAAGTACTTCAAAAAATATATGAACATAAAATGCCAACAGAAACAACAAAAATATAAATAAATCACCACATTCAGCAGAAGTGCTTTAATGCAGAATGCAATGAAGACAGTCAAGGTTTAAAAAGTTTATGCCAGAGTGTTAACTGAAGGAATCAGTAATTTATTTTTTTCCCTGCAGACAGTTTTGCTGCTGCAGCCAAAAGATTCTCAAAAGTTGTCAAAAAACAAAATTAAGGAGAAAAAAAAAAGACAGTGGAAAAATGTTTATTTCCCCTCAAGAAATTCTGGCTTCTGCAATTTGGCATTTTTCTCGGCTTTTGAGAACATTTGTTTTAGTGAAGGCCAAGAACTGCTGTTATATCAACAGATTCTCCCTCTCTTCCCATAAATAAGTATTCAGGAGCTGTGATCTATCCTCACCTAGAGCTGTGCTGTCTCACTGATATTCATAAAATCATGAGAGCAGTTCCTGTGAAAACTGCTCATACTTTGGAGGCTGCCCTAATTCTTCCTGGATTTCTAATTACAGGAGAAATTTGTTACCAGAATCAGAGGGCAGAATTCAGCCAGCAGTAATGTGAAGCACCATGACTAATTTTTTAACCTAGTAAAACTATCAGTAACTACCTGTGGAAGAATTTTTCTTCAGGACTATGGACACATGTTGCTTGTGCACAGCAGCTAACACATTTTGAGGTGATGTAGGTGTACCTGAGCCAGTCCTATCTCTGTGTTATAAAATTCCCAGAATCATAGAATATGCTGGATTGGAAGGGTCCCGTCAGGATCACTGAGCCCAACTCCTGCCCTACACAGCACACCCCAAGGGTCACACCATGTGCCTGAGAGTATTTCCCAAACTCTTCTTGAATTCTGTCAGGCTTGGTACTGTGACCACTTCCCTGGGGAGCCTGTTCCAGTGCCCTTGCCCTTCGTGCTCCTTCTTGCCCTTCTTGAAAACTGGGACAATGTTAACCAGCTTCCAGTCATCTGGGACCTCTCTGGAATCCCAAGACAGCTCAAAATATCAAGAGAGACTTTAGAATGACATCAGCCAGCTCTTTGAGGATTATTGGGTGAAGCCCATCAAGCCCCATAGATTTGCAGGGATCCAGCTGAAGCAGTAGAACTCACATAATTTCAGGGTTGGCTGGGAGTTGATTGTTCTCACAGTCATGGTCGTTCAGCTCAGGGCACTGAGACCCCTTTAGTCTGTCATTCTTCTTGAAGACAGAAGAAAAGAATGCATTAAATGCCTCTGCTTTGTTTCTGTCCCTATTTGTGAGAAGACTGTCCCCATGTTGTCAGGGGCAGATGCTGTTTCTACATTGCCTTTTGCCATTAGCGTATTTGAAAAAGCTCTTTTTATTGTCCCCACATTTCTGGCCACCTTCAACTCCAGTTGACCTTTGGCCACATGAATTTTCTCCCTGCAGTGGTGAGCAGCATCTCTGTATTCTTCCCATGTCACTTGACTTTGCTTCCTACTGGGCATACACTTTCCTTTTTCACCGTATTTCCAAGAGAAGACTTCTGTTTAACCAAGCCGGCCTTCTGCCTCACCTGCTTGACTTCTCAGTTTGGGAATTGCCTGCCCCTGTGTCGTTAGGAGGTGATGTTTAAAAAATGACCAGCACTGATGGACCCCAGCACCTGCAAAAACATTTTCCCAGGGGACTTTATTTACTAATTCCCTGAGCAGCATGAAGTCTGCTCTCCTCATATCCAGAGTTGAATTTTGTTGGCACTTTGGGCAGTGTTGATCACTAGTTTGGCTGATATGTCATTTTGCAGGAGTAAGGACATTTTAACCCTGCCCCAGGAAACACTGCACCTCACTCCACAGAGTACTGCAGACATGCTTAAAATGCAGTTAATCTCTAGAACATCAGCCCATTTTATTTAAAATGCTGTGGATGGATGCTTGACACAATCCTCAAGAGTTATTTTTGCATGACCCATACACTGAGAACTTTACCCCTGGCTGAAACAAAAGCAAATAGGGGCTTTTAACTACCTTCACTTCAATGGATGGTCAGCAGGCTTTTGACTGCTTTTTCTGTGCTCCTTTTTATACTGCTGCTGCAGCAAGATTTGATCTGGGCTTATGCCTTGAGCATTATCTACTGGATCCTGTGTCTGTAGCCTGAGACAATGAAACTCTCTGCCTAATTTAAAATCCATTTTAAGAACTCACAGCACTTCCACTGCCCTTGTCACTCATGCTTCCATTGGCATATCTCTGAAGAACTGCATAATTTAAATAAAGCTATTATTTTATTGAGGTCTTGCTATTGTTATTATTATGTCTCCTGAGACTTAATTTCTGATATTAATTTTGTGCTTTCCATTAGCTGTCAGAGTATATTCATTTGTGTTTATAGAAAATTTATCTTTTGTTCTAAAAGCGCTTTTCCAAAATTTGCAGTGCTGAAATATGTGTTTACATATGAAAGTCCGAACTCCTCATTAGAGTCTCATCTACATGTGAAGGTATAAACATAAAATTGTGTTTGCTGGCGACGTTACAAATAACAAACAAAAAGTTTTAAAATTCATTTTAGTCCTTTCCTTTTATGGCTGTATTTGTAGCTCACCTGCATCAATAATTTCATGATGGTATGGGTGAGGTCATGGAGACCCCAAGGCTCCATCCCTGGAAACTCTTCTACTTCTACTCCCTAGACTTCTCTATGAGCACAGCTGTGCAAACAGGTAATAGATGAGGTGTCTGTAGATGCCTACAGAAGTCCTTTTTTTTGTTCACTATCTCACTGCAAAAATAATTTGCCACCTCCATTCAAGACATCAGAAGGCTATCTCACTTGTGGCATTCTTTTGAAGAAATGCCAGCTGTCTGTTCAGAATCTAAAATACAGGTAGTTGAAATTATGCCCTCCTGTGACATCACACATCCCAAATTCTCTGCAGAGATTTAAGAATGGGGTAACCTGGTACCTGCCCTTTGCAAATGTATTCTTTCCAGTCTGCGTTCCCTCATGTTCTGGATCCCTGCTGGAGGCACAGACATCTCACTAAGTAGGATTTCCTTCAAAAGCTGAAGAAGGGGCAGAGAGGAGAACAGCTGCATTCAATTACCAAAAGCATGTGTCTGCTAGTCAGGAAGAAAGGGTGACTGCTGCTGCTCAGAACAGCTCCCTGTGCTTTGGAAGCAAACTCTGGCAGATCAAAAATATACAGTATTTTGCTTTGGTGAGAATACTAGTTTGGGAAAGCAAGGGAGCAACTTGCTTTGAAGAAGAGTGGCCTCTGAAGAACTTACACGTTGTGGTGGTCCCTTTAAAAGAAACAAGCAGAATCTTCCAAAAACCAAATTCTCCTTATAAGTTGTTTCTGCTGTAGTTTGGGGCTTGGGGGTAGGGAGTAAACAGTCTTTGATCAGGATTTCTCTTGAACCTGTAAAAGTGAATAGACAAAATTTGATGGTCTGTGTGGATAATTTGCTCCCCAAACATCCTCTCTCAATGGTTCTCTTCTGGTACTTTGCTCCCTGGAACTTTGGTTTCTTTCAAAGTAGAATATGAAAGTGATAAATGAGCACTTGAGGAAGAGATCACTTGATGGGAGGATGCGGCCCGATTTTAGCAGCAGAGGCAATGTCAAGAGCTCCTTTTACAATGCAGTTGTATGTAGAACAGCAGGAAATGAGGAATCTGCTCCCTGTCAGCAGGTACTCTACAGACACAAAGTGAAAACTCAGATGAAACCATTTGGACAGATACTCTATTCCTCAAACATTGGCTGTGCTTTTGACATGGTGTATCAGGTTCTTCAAGGGGGTGGAAAGGAGAGGATGAATCTGGGAGGCCTTCAAGAGCAGGCCACAAATACAATGCTCATGCAAAAAAACCCACCCCAAAATAATAGACATCTTATTTACCTCATATTTTTCATTTTGTTTGGATTTTTTTTCAAAAATATCTGTTGACTTTTTAAAACACTGAATTGCAGAAGACCACCATACTGAATTAAATACACTGAATTAAACAGAGCTCTGGGAGTGAACAGGAAAAAAATATACAGATTATGGGCCTTTGAATTGGAAAGCAGCCAACATTGTTCCTGGGATTTAGGTGATCTTGGATATAAGAGCATTTAGTATTTGACTTGTGAATAGTCTCCAGTTAATTTACTGTGGGATTAAAAAAAAAAAAAGAAAGAAAAAAAGGAAAAGAATAGGAAAAGAAAACAAAAGAAAAGAAGTCCATATTACAAAGTTCAAGGATTTTAAAAGTAAGCAGAGGAAGGAGAAGGTTATACTACACTAAATCCTACAATTTCCTTACTGCTAATGAGTTATAGGAGGATATGCAGTTGTTCTAGCTTCTGAACTGTGAAAGACAAATAGGAATACAGGTTCTGTTGCCCTAAAGCAAAATCTGATAATTCTACCCTCAGAATGCTCCTTGTGAAGCACCTTCTGACTAGGAGTTCAATAAACTCCTCCTTTCCAGAAGGTGTAAGGATCTTGAAATTACTCAATATGAAAAGAGTCACAAAAATTTCTGCTGAATCTGCAGTCATTTCAGCTTCGGAAGTTTTGCATCATTATTTATCGATAATATGTCCATTACTATCACAGCATTAGGCAGCACAAACAGGAATTTATGGAGCTGGTCAGGGCTGTGGCACTAGTGAGAAGACACATGCTTAAGTTTTGCAACCCTTTTTGATAGGGTGAAAGGGACTGTTTGGAGGCAGAGGTAGGTGGTGATGTAGAAGGGGATTAGGGAGACAGGCTGGGAACACAATGGCCAGCAGCAGCAGCAAGGACAGCTGGGGCTGTGCAGCTGCATAAGCAAATGGATTATGGGACACAGAGGAGGAGATTGCTCGGGTAGAGCTCTGCAAAAGAGTCAGTGTTGCTCTTCGGTATCTGAAGTCTGAGACAACATGATGAAATGGATTATGACCAAAGGAGTTAAGCAGATCCTTATAATGAAGAAAACTACTATCTTGCTGTTCCCTTGCTGTAAGGGGGGGAGAAAATTCTTATCAGTCCTTTGGTGTAAAAGAGACAGACGAGACAGAAGGTGGAAGGTGTTACCTCTTTGACCCTGAATGTGGTGCTCATGACAGAAGATGAATAAACATCTTGTTACTTTTGTGCCTTCTGCCTGTGTTCGGCTTTTCTTGAGTGCCAGGCTTGGCTTCCCTGTCAGTTCCCATGGCACTGGTACTTGTGGGTCGTGCTCTTGTGTCTCATGAAGAAGTTGCAGCCATGCTGTTGGGCAGTCGTTTAGACAAGGACTGAGCCTATCTCTTGAAACTGTATATCCCCATTTTTTTTTTTTAGATAAGCAATCAATTAGAGTAATTCATTCAATG
>VWZT01005798.1:764441-775420 GCA_013397055.1 Pachycephala philippinensis | reverse complement strand
TTTTTTAATCAGCTGCTTGGAACATGCCCCTTCTGCTTCACATCTGTTTCAAGACATGCAGTTAGCTTCTGTTTCCTTGTTATTCCATCTGCAGTTTCACAGCTGCATGTGTCCTACACACTGCTGTTTTGTTCAGTGACAGCATTTAGATTAAGTCTTTATTTCTTTCTATAGTCACCATTCTGATAGATGTACCTGTCTCTTCAAGCCCACCTAGGGATCAGGATTGAAATTGTATCTACCTCAGTATAATTTGCTAACATAAAGGACAGGCAAGCCATATTTTTCATTTGATTTAGCTAGTAATTGAAAACAAAGTTGTATGTGTTTTTTATTTTTAAGTTAATTCTCATCCCTGGGAGGTGATGATGGTATTCAGCTTTTGTATATCGGTGTCCTGAGCACTACTAAAAAAGGTTTTAGTCTTTCAATATCCAGCATTGTTTTCAGGGACTGTGTGGCTGAAGGAAGGGAGTGCCGAGGTTTTTCTCCACATACAGATGTTTTGACTATTTGAACAGACACAGCAATATCTCAGCACTGTCGTTATGTCATATCACAGCACATGCCCAAAGTATTCAGTAGGCTCCCAGAACTTAAAAGAAACAACACCAGCTATCAGATTCTGTCTGTGAGATACATTCCCTCCCTTAAATAAAATCAAGGAAAATGAAGAGATTTTATTATTATCAAACCTCAGGATGCTGTTACCAATTGAAATGCCAATTTAACTTTAAGCCCCTCTTTGATATTCTTACTTGATGAGAGTACATGATGGCCATAAATCCAACTTGGCAATGATTGTGAAAGGTCACCTGTGGATATTGTTTTTCATGGTGTTAAATAGACTGTAATAGTCTCATTATTTCTCCAGAAGGACAAGTGGAAGTCCCATTGGTCTTCTTGCTGTCTCATAAATAATTAACAGGCTGTTTTAACTGGGTCTAACCTTTGTACAGAGTGGCTGAACTTCACCGCGTAGCAGCAGCAGAAGAGATTCAGAAAATATCATCCATCATTGATGGTACTAAAACATTCAGGTGATCTAGGAATAAAAGACTAATAATCAAGTGGTAATCAAGCATTTTACAGGCAACAAGAAAAACTATCTTTCTGCACAGACATGAATAGTTTTAGCATCCTTCGTCATCCAGGTTATTCTTATTTTTTTTTCCCATCTTCCCACATGACCAGTCAGCCAACTTTCCAAGATGAAATATTTACCTGTTATGTGAGAAAAAGTTCAAAATGTTTGTTTCTCTACTGCCATAGGTAAAATATAAAAGAAGAAGGATTAAAGAAGGACCAGATTCTTCCTACTACCAGCTCAAAACTTTCAAGTGGGGATGACTAAAATAAAACCCAGCATTTGAATATTGTAATTATTTCTTGTTCAGATAAATAGTCCTCTCCAACTTTCCATTTTGAACATCAGCAGGGTCTAAACTTGTACTGGATTCAGTATCTGAAGTACAATGTGGAAATCTGCCACATCTCACCTGGAAAGTCCCCAGGTTTCTTGGTGGCAACAGATGATGTTAGCAATAAGGAGCCAGATCTGATCTCACGGATGTTTCATCATGACAAAGTGGGGGAGAGCAGTGGAGAAAGTGTTCTTGCTATTGGATACAGGAAAGATTGTCTGGAAAAGAAATGCTAAATTCCAGCAATGATATTGCAAAAGAAAATTTAAAAAATAAAGAGGCTTAGAAAAGGAGAATCAAAGACAGAGAGAAAGAAAACACGAGCCTCTCAAATGTTTCAATTTTACAGAAAGGCAGACACAGGTTGTCTGTAAGAAAATGGTCTGTATGTTTCTACTGCAACTGTTCCTCTTGTCTCCTTTGTTCTTCATTTTGGGAAATAAAATTATCTTCCATACAAATCATGGCAATTTCATACAGAAAAAAAACATAGTTTAACAATTCTGCTTTTGAAGTTCACTTCTGTGTAATTGTATTCTCTTCTTGACCCTTACATTCATGGACTGCTGAATGAAGGACAGTTGGAGGAAAACTCTGAACACCCATCACAGGAGGAGATGGGGGAGGGATTGCTCTTGAACATGCATCCTCTTCCAAGATGCTTGGTAGCAACCCCACGAAGCAAAGAGCCTGACATAGGGAAAAGAAGGAATATTTTAGAGCAGGAGTAGCAGGAGGCTCCAAAGGCATATTTCAGACAATTAACAGGAATACCAGTTCCTATTCCAAGCTGGTGGCAACACGTCTCTGGAGAACACCTTGATACCGACAGTCAGGGGAGTCTGAAGTCAAGCTGCTTTTCATGTGGAGGCCAGGGGAGGTTTTGAGCTACTTTGCCCTACTGATCCCTGAACTTCATGGGTGTTACAGGACTTGCTCTCCTGCCCTTCTTGCCAAGAAAACAAAACTTTCTCTTTTAAGAAGACGCTCATCTTAAAGTGCCCAGCTTAAAGAAATTAAAAAAAAAATCCCAAGAGGGGGTGCTTCCTATGTATTTTTCTGTAAACTCTTTCCAGTACCTTGGGAGCTCCTTACAGTCTAATAGTCTACATTTTTACCACAATTTCTCTTTCTATTTCGAGCTATTTTTTACATTTTTCAACCAATTTAAGGGAAGAGCAGTAAAAGCAGAACAACAGCACGCAGGTAATTTTATGAAGTAGCTGTAATGGGTGGTAGTTTCTAGTTGCATGACACAGAAACTCAGTGGTACTGCTCAAGATGTCTGCGGGGTGAAGGGGCACTACTTGGAGAGATTTATTAGGTTCTTAACCTCAAGTTAAAAAGGGAAGATAAATAGAGGGAAGTCTCCTCCCAATAGACCTCAATTACTTACAAATAGTCAGAAGACACATTGAAAAGCTAACATTTTTTATCACAACCTTCATTTTTCTTTATGTAACTTTTTTCTACAAGCTGAACTGAGGAATTACATTCAGGCAGTTCCCTCTCCTTGAAGAAAAAAAGAAGAAAAGGAAACAAGAGCCAAGAGCATTTCTGCATTCTCCCTCTGAGCCCCCTGCATGTACACACAGACAGACTGCTGTAGAGATGTCCACACGTGTGGACCTTTGTGCTCTGCCCTCCTGTTCAAAAGCCCTTGTACAGTTAACGATCAGATCCAAAGCTTCATAAAAACAAAGTCCTTTTACTGACTTCAGGAGGTCAAGACTCATATATAAGCAATTTGAGGAAAGAGAAACAAAAACCTATTAGTCCTTGCTGACATTTTTGTGCCCTGAAAAAAAATTAGAATTTTCCATTAATTCCGTGTTGAAGTAGGAGTACACAAACTCCTAAAGGTGACAACTTGACTGAGCAGCAGCCCAATGGCAAACATCAGCACTTACTGATCATGCCTTGGTGTTAACTAATGTGGTTTCTGTGCAACCTGAGGGCACAGCTACGGGCTGTTTGCAATATCCCAAATTTCCCCCATCGTCTCCAATGTTTACTTAAACTCTAGAAACTCAGATGTGGATTTTCATTCATTTTAGCCTAGAAAATCTTGTGCTTTTACTGAGTGTTACTACTGTCTACTGAATGCAGTTATGGGATGGAAAGCAAACAAACCCTGAAGATGCAGGTGTGTGATGTGTTGAAATCTGATACTGCTTGCTGCCTGTAAGTAAAATAAACAGAATTGACTTATATTAACTTAAGTGTTGATTGTAACCTCAAAGTAATTTTTTCCTTTTATCTCTTAAATATATATATATTGGTGACATTTTAAAACCCTAGGTCTTAATTAATTTTCAGGGGGAGTTCTTCCTAAATACACAGGACAGATTCTGATCTTTGACGTTTGGTGGAGTGTAATGACAGAGGAGCGTTGTCCTGTTTTCATCACTGGCTTTAACGGATTTTACAAAACTTCCCTGTTAAAACAATTGTTTAAAACAAGACCTGGATCTGTCTTCTTTCTGCCAGATCCCAATCATCACAGAAATTTTAAAACAAACAAAGAGCCAGAGGCTACCTGTTCCTCTGTGCAGAGACTGAAAGCTGCCAAGGCTGGACCAAAGCCAGCCTTCAAGTCAGGTTTACATTATCACCAGCAAAGAAGGAAAATCAGGTCCTGAAAAAAAAAGGTACTGTAGGTAATAAGAAGTTGAAAAAATCTGATTAGCACATCTGCAATTAATCAAAGCTGTCACAAATAATTCAATGAAACGTAACTCTTTGCTGAAATGTCTTTTGACTTAGTTTACAACAGTTTGAACAATTGTGCTCCCCTTCAGGAAAACAAACAAACAATTTCCTTGGCAAACAAGAGAGGCAGTATTGCTTTAACTCTACATGGGATGACAGTTTTCTGTGTACATACCACTACAAGGCACATTGGACATGTTTCCATAGGAGTTACAGAGTAAATTTATATATTTCTTATGGGCTTGTACTCCTAACAGGGAGGACTGAGAGGCTGCAGGACTGGATGAAATAAAGACATGTTTGGTTTGATTAAGCACCTGGATGAGAGGCTGCAAAGAGAAGTTTGGGGGCTGTTGGAAATGTTGTACATAATACAATACACTTTCTCAAGGCTCTGTGTTTGATCAAAGCTCCCGTGTGGTTTCGAGAGAAGCTGTGTCCATAAGGAAACCCCTTTTTCATTTAATTTTTGTTTTATTTTATTTGAACATAAAACCAAAGCTTTGAAAGCTTATTTTAAACCTTAAAGATCCCTTACAGCCTTTCATGAGAAGCTATAACATCAATAATGATGCTCTGGCTTCCTGAATTTCCATTCCAGTTTTCTTGGATTCATTACTTTTCCCTCTCCAGGAGATGAAAGCTGGCTCTGCGGTACAGAATGGATGCCCCTGGGGTTTTGGTGGGGAGAAAGCCATCCTTGCTTGGACTCAAAGAGGCCATGATCCTATGCATCATCGAGCAGCTATTGAAGGAAGGGGGAACTGATGGACCCAGAGATTTAACAGCAGCATTCTGATCCTCTTCTGTTTAGCTACAGCAGAGCTAGAGCAGCGGGAAAATCAGGTCCTGTCCTGCTGCAAAAGGAGACTCTAATGCAACCAAAATGGCTACATGCAGCCCAGCTTCATTTCCTACATCTTTCATTGCTCTTACCACAGCCTGCATTTGGTATCTGCCTGTCTACTCCCACACCAGCTCTACAGCATGATTGTGTCTCTGCCTGGAAAGTTCTTCGTGAAGGGGCCCCATTGGAGACACACTAAGAATGGAGACTGCAGGAGAAGAAAGAAGCCTCTAGGGGATGGAGGGACCATGTTTGCACACATATAAAGTAGTGCAGTACCAGAGGGCTCCAAACACCCAGTCCTGTTGTGTTTTCCTTTTAATATGGATCCCATGACAGACACAGTGTTTTCTATCCATGCACACTGGTGTGTGCCAACACCCACACTAGAACTCCAAACTTGCGAATACAGCTCATTTAAATAGCGCACACTGCTCTCTCTTGGCTCTGCACATTGGTTTCTTTCTACTTTTCTTCCTCTATTTTGTTATGTTACATCACAGTTTAATATTTAGTCCTGAAAGCTGCCAAAACCCAAAACATATAAGGGGCACAATCTGTAGAATATCTCCCATAGAGTGCAAGTTCTTGTGGGACTGGACTATGCTTGTCACATCTAGGAAGCATCTTAACCACTAATGTCATTGTGCAGAGATAGGAGGGCCAATAATAAATAGAGCAGTAAGGATGAAGTGGATGTATTTTGTAGTATTAATTTCATAGAACGCAATGTAATACACTTAGGAAGACTTTTAAGTATCATAATAGTGGGTTTATCTCATCTTAGCCAAAGTGTAAACAAACAAGAAAAAATAGAACTCTCAGTATGTCATTAACTTGATATGAATGGAGCACAATAAAATTGGATATAGTGTTGTTACACTTCTCTACAACCACAATTTTGGATGGTGTACAAGCCTTGGAAATAGCACTGCTTTGTGGATAATAAAATAATGTGAACAATGAATATCTGATCCAAAACTTGTTGGATAATTATTATTAGAGATATGAATATTCCCAAGCAGATTGCTTTTATTATTGCTCATGGATACATTCTGTAACTCTTTTTTAAATGTATATTGCTGGCAAAATGTCTAGGGTGGAAAATCATAGGCAATTCACATCAAGTGAAATGTGTAGGCCAGGAGTTTTGCATTAACATATCCGCTAGGCTGCACTGAATTTATAACCCCTTAAAGCAGTACAAAGGGTTTTAGTATTGGATATAAATTATGTATAAAACACTCAGCATGAACTGTTGTTCCTGTATTAAGGTAGATACACCAGGCATAAAAAATAAATGACAAAATCTACATTAATGTTAAGAGGTCAACTTTAAACTGACAAAATCAAGGAAATGCAGAATTACTGCTGAATCCTTCTGTCACTCATTTTACCCCCTACTCAGTTCACACTGGGTCATCCCTCTTCTTTCCAAGCTGGAGTAAAACCTCTGCTAACACAAAAAGAGTAATCAGGAGTCACTGCCTTGAGTGCACATGGTGCAGGTGATGACTGGGGACCACTGCTGCTGATCTGCTCTTTCTTCTCAAGAAAGAACCCCCCCATTCATGTAAGAGATACAGCTTCCTTCGCTTCTACCTAGGAACATTTTCCTCCTAGGTGTTCCTCCCTCCCATCTTGCCCTACCAGTGTGTGTTACACTCACTCAGCATTTAGCCTATCACATCCCTCTTTAAGAAAAGTTCTCTTCTGTTAAAATGGAACCCAAATATGGCGTGACCCTCAGGACACAGCTAAACTGTAAGTAATAGCATCTCAAATAATTCAGAGATGGTTGTTTTCCAAAGTGTATCACATCATTTTCCTAAGAGCTAAATAATAACAGCATCATTAGGGGTAAGACTTCAAGGGTGAATGTGAAGCAAAGTTAATAAGAAGAACTAATTACAGACTGTACCCCAATAAAATACTTGGATCCTCACAGCTACACCACCACTAATCACTATCAACCTTCATATTTTGGAAAACGGATAAAAACATCAGAACTAAAGACTGACATTATTTAGACAAGCCAATGGGAATATGGGTTGCATTCATAAATTTCATTTTCAGAAGGGATTATTTTGTTAACCCAGCCTATTTGGAAGCTCTCTCCAAATCACAGGCCTTCATTCTTTTCTGTAAAAAATTAATTTCCTTTGTGTCACCCTTATTGATAGTGATTAGATCAGCAGCAAAATTAGTGAATGTTATCAAACTCAGTAACTTGTGAATGAAGAAGAAAGATGTTCAGCTGAAAGGCTTCAAGTGACAAAGGCCATAAGGAATTATTTTGCTTCAGGGAACAATTACACACTTAAAAAGTAATTTTAGTCCCACCTGTAGCCATTGGATTCCATTATGTTCTAGTATTAGAGACCAAAAAGGTCCCTATTGCCACGTGCAAGTAATTACAGATTGTGATCTAGTTGTTTTTGTGAGCCTAATAATCCATAACAACCTAACTTTCAGTCACACATGGAAGGTTTCAGTTGTCTCCTTCTGTACCTAAGTCAATAATTGTCAAACCAAAATCTTGACTTATTGCTGACACAGGGTGGACTCACTCTGATTTTCTAAAATATTTCCACTTTTGTCAAAAAGAGATTGTAAGGGCAAAGAAGCTTGAGATTTTTCTTTCAGCAGCTAAGGTGGAAAAAATGCTGTAGCTTGTAGGGTCAGTTGCTGCTGCAGTTTCTGTGAGACCTGGGAGCATTGTCTTACATGTCACTGTCTGAAGATGCTGTGTCTAGCTGCTGCTTAAGGAAGACTCTTTCAAATTAGTTAAAGCCAAATGTTTCTTTCTGCTATATTTCTACAGGGACAAATATATGCCTGGCACATATACTGCATTTCAGAAAGATCAATGTTCATAACATGAAGCTCACAGAAATGTTGATAAATGTATTTTAGACCACTTTGAGCAAAAATTATGAAGTTCAATTTTCAACACATTTATGGCATTAAAGTTAGAAAAAAAAAAAGTGTGGCTCTAATGTTCTTCCACATATTTTGGGTTTGAGGTGATCCTTCTGGTGTAGGATACTCAGCATTCTCAGCTTTATGGAAAGGTGGGTCCTCCTTGCAACCCAGGGGACGTGATCCAGGCGACCTGTGGACAGCAGCAGGGAGGCCGAGCACAGCTGTTCCAGCACATCCTTCTACAGTCATTGCAGGTCAGGTCCCTCTCACAGCACCACGTGTAAGTGAAGGAAACATTTTCTGCCTTTAGGATAGTCAGGTGACAAGGAATGCTGAACCAAAGACTAATTGTAATCTCATGCAATCAGTGCAATTTCACCTGATTTATTGGTGAAACTCCAGGACAGCAAAATCTGCCGTATTATATAGGAGGTATTGTTATGCTCTATATTATCTGGAGACGAATTATTGGGGATAAAGAGCTGAAACTGGAAGGGTACGGGATTTGGTGACACAGCGTATGATATAAAATATTTACCCTGTTTGGTGGCGGTTTTTTTGGTTTTGTTTTGGGGATTTTTTTGGTGTTGTTTTTTGTTTTGTTCTGTTTTGGTTTTGTTTTTTTTTTTGAGACAAAAGAAAAGTACTTCTCAGACTGTTTTTCATTATATAAAATTCTGCCAAAAATTTTGCCATTTGCTGACATTTGTGCCTTTCCAGGATACCTGAAAGGAAGAGTAGCTGGAACTGAAGAGGCTCTTGAAAAAGAATGAATCGATAACCCAATGATTTGAGCCTGTGTAGGCCAGTGAATTATGAAAGGGTGTTAGTTGGATCTACTCTATAACATTTAGGAAGAGAAATTAGGCTGTGATTTTTCTTTGGAGCAACAGGAAAGGCACAACATGATGTCAAAAATGCTGAAAGAAAAAGCTAATTAACCCTTCCTCCCAAACCTAGAAGTCATGAATGAATTAGAAAAAGGTAATGATCCCTAAAGAATAGTTTTATGGCCTGAAAAAGCATTAAGATAGGAGTGGAATGATGTGTGCAGTGAATTTGCCTACAGGAGGTGATACAAATAGCCAATATGGAAAATAGCCTATAGGAGCAACCTTTAAGTTCTGAGTGAGTACAAAGTTTCAGCCATGCTTTTGAATTTCTTATTTGATGTGTAACAATGCTTTAAATGCCAGAATGTAAAATCTGTTCTACAAATGTCCATTTAGTTACAGTCTTTCATGAGGGCATTATGGCTTTCAGGTGCAATAAACTACCCCTCTTTGTAACAACACCCCTTTATAAACACAAAGCAAATCATTATGTGGAAAGGGGAGAAGTTAAAAGCCCTAAATCTTCCATTCCCAAGGATACTGTTACCTTCAGATAGAATGTATTTTTTATGTATGTATTTACTGCTTAAATGTAGTATATTTCCATTGGGTTTAACTGACAAGATTTTAGGGAGTTCTTCATTACTGATTTATATATATACATATAGACACATATATGTTCAACTACCCATACACTTTTTTGCTCCTGTTTCCTAGCATAAAATTATTGCCTTCCCAGGAACAATGAAAATGCAACTGCTTTCTAGACCAGTGACTATTCTTTCTTTGAAGAGGCTCTTAATAGGATGCATGAAACATCTGGAAGAATTAAATCAAAGGGTGATGGAATTCCCACTGGAGAACACATGTCAAACAAGAAAAAGAGTCTTGTGGAACAAATGAGATTTTGCCCTGAGAATTAGCAAGTACAACAGCTAAGCTTAGCCTTGGATTGAGATGAAAACTCCTAAGAGGTCTATTGATACCTTTTTTAAACATCCAACATGCCTAAAAAAGAGAATAATTTGTGTAATAAAGTCTGCAAGCAAAATATCTGTTTTCCCTATCCACAACCACTATTCTGAGAAATTCCTGAGATCCACAATAATCTACATGTAGGGAAGACAGTCTGGGAGAAAGACTGCATCTAGTAAGCACACCACCATCAGGAGAATACCCAACTATAGCTCTAAAGCTGCAGCGGGGAAGGGAAATCCAAACACAGTAGATGCATAGGGACCCACAAATAGAACAGTTATCATCCGCAGCTCAAGTTGTTCATTTCGGCACTTGTGTAATTCCAGTTGCCACACCAAGGCTGAATTTCATTCAGTGTCTTTCTAAGAAAAGATTTTATTAAGGAGAAAATTAAAAACAACCTCAGAAACTGATAGACACACGTGTCTGTCTGCCTTGCACAGATGTGTTCTCATCTCATTCACAGCTGCCAAACAAGAAAATATTAAAATATGTCTGTACACTAGTACCTATTTCCCCTAAACTGCATTTTAAAGTGCTGGGTTAAAACAATTTAAAGAGTAATTAATGAGAACATACCTGAAGGATGGGATGCCATCCAGAGGGAACTGGACAAGCTTGAGAAGTGGGCCCATGGAAATCTCATGAGGTTTAATAAGACCAAGAGCAAAATGCTGCATCTGGGTCAAGGCAGCCCCTGGTCTCAATGGAGACTTGAGGGTGAACAGATCAAGAGCAGCCCTTGGGGGTCATGGTGGGTGAGAGACCAGACAGGAGCCAGCCATGTGCACTTGCAGCCCAGAAACGCCAGCCATGTGCTGGGCTTCATCAGAAGCAGCGTGGCCAGCAAGTCAAGGGAGGGGATTCTGTCCCTTTACTCTGCCCTCATGAGCCCCCACCTGGAGTGCTGTGTCCAGCTCTGGGGTGCCCAGCACATGAAGGACATGGACCTGGTGTAGCAAGTCCACAGATGCTGGTGATCACAAGGCCAACATAGTTCCAGATGTCGGCATACACTGGGCCAACATAGTTTGCAGTATAAAATTGCTGCACCATTTGCAGTAATCACGCACGGGCAAGAGCTACAACGGCTCGTCCGTCCTTTAGAGAGGCACGGTTGCCCATAAAGCAGTCCAATCCCGGACTTACATGCGTAGGCTACTCACGGCTCACCTGGACATACCCCTGCCCAGGGATTACGCGCCGGCCGGCTTTTCCACTTCCCCCAAGTGGATTGCAGTCCGTGAGGCTTATACTGTC
>VWZT01005798.1:682196-764419 GCA_013397055.1 Pachycephala philippinensis | reverse complement strand
AGAGCAGGGTGGCAGGCAGAGGCAGGCCTCAGCAGGCACGAGCCAGCATCCACAGGCACCAGCTCAGCATTGACAGGCAGTGGCAGGCATGAGGCTCGGTATCCCTTGTGATCCTGCAGCACAGCCTTTTATACTTATCTCTTGGGTCACTCGCATGTTTCTTGTTACCAAAATCAGCACACCTGCACACAGATGGTTAGAGGGATGAAGCACCTCTCATATGAGGAAAAGCTGAGGGAATTGGGATTGTTCAGCCTGGGGGAGAGAAGGCTTTGGTATGGCCTAAATGGGGCCTTCCAGTACCTGAAAGGGAGCCTACAAGAAAGATGAAGAGAGACTTTTGACAAGGCCATGGTGACAGGACAAGGAGGCGATGGCTTCAAACTGAAAGACAGTGGGTTTAAATTGGTTTAAACTGTGGATGCCCCCTCCCTGGAAGTGTTCAAGAACCACATTGAATGGAGCTCTGAGCAACCTGATCTAGTGAAATATGTCCCTGCCCTTGGTAAGGAGTTGGAACTAGATGATCTTTAAGGTCCCTGAGAACCCAAACCATTCCATGATTCTATGAGAATGAATTTACTTTTACTGGGGAAATAACATGCTCCTTTGTTCATGTTCTAATGGATGTCAACCCAATCTTTTTCTATATCTCTCTTTACATTCCTATACATTAAAAGACTTATGGAAGACAAGTGGCAGAGAATGGGCAAGACTATGACTGGAGTATATACTTGGGTGAAACAAAGGAAATTTCCAAAACTCTGTTTCTCACTGGTCCAAAGGCAGCTCAAGAGAGCAGTGATATGTTTTTCTCCTTGTTTTTTCTGAAGTTTCCTTCACCGTCACTCAGTGGAGAATGCTCTACTCATGGAAGAGAGAACAAGGTGAGCTGACTGCAAGAAGCCCAAGTGATCTTGGACTGGAGATGCATTTAGTGGTTGGAATTCTTGATGGTGTTCTACTAAAATATTTTAGCTCTTTTGGATTTATTAAAAGCATAACTCCTGAAACATGTTACCTTTTTACTTTTTTTTTACTACAAAGAGTCTTTGTCTTTCCACTACAGAAGGACTGATTTGAGAGGAAATTGGTCTGTTACTGAAGGTGGTGGGAGAGCAGATGTTCTACTGTGGACAGCACAGAATGTATTTGTAGTACTGCAAAATGCAAAGTGAAGCACTTCCTTTACCCTTTTGTATCTCATGCAGTGGTTCCCTTGCCTCTCCAGAGAGGCCATATGATTTATAATTATAGATGTTTTGATCCTTTTCCATCTCCTGGTCATGTGGGGAGGGGATCACCGACTGCTCTATCCATGGTGAAACTCAGTATGTTGGGCCTTTATTCAAACCACTGAATCACTTATACTGGAGAAAAAAAGATGCACAGTAGGAAATATTTTAAGGATAAAACTGACTTTTGGAATCTCTGTGGAAAATAAGCTTCCTATGCAGCTAAAACAAAGAAAAGTTATTTTCACCACAGTTAAATATTGAAACAATATGAACAGTTGTCTGAACTGTATAACCTTAAAAGTGCATAGTGCAATTTACAGACTTCATCCCACCACATAAATTTCACTGACTACGGATTGGTTAGTACGCTGAAGTCTTATGCCTTTTTAGCACACCAGTTTCCTAGACTATCATTCCTACAATGGTTCTTTTTCTTCCCTTGGAAAGCTTTTCCTACACCTATTCTTCAGGCAAATTTAAGAATTATTCCTACTTTGTAGATCTGCAACAGCATGTTGCTGTATTTCCAAAGTTTCCAGACATGCTGTTTCTCTGCCTTCTTGTTTGCAAGCTCAAATTGTGCCAGAAAGACGTGCTGCTTTTCTGTGATCACAAAATTAATTGGATTTGTCAACAGTAGGCTGATTTATGTCTCCAGTTCAAGTCGCGAATGTGTGATCAGTGCTAAAAGCGGTAGTTGATAGGCCAGAGTGATGAAATTTTTCACCAATGTTTCACCTTCAGAGAAGCTTCATGTATTCAAATAATCTAATTTTCTTCTGACTGCTTTGTATTTCTTTAATTATCTCATTTCTAAAAATGAATTGGTGATTTGTTCTGCTGAAAATCAATGCTGGAAAAATGCTTTTTTCTTCAGAAGTATTGCATTTGTTGTCGGAAACATAAAAGTGCTCCTGTTGTTAAGCCTGAAAACACTTTTTACTGCCAATTTTGAAAATTGCTTCGAACATAATGGTCAAACTCTGCTTTTTTCTCTCATGCACAAAGGATTCTGTAAATTCTTATAAGTCAAAACCCATACAGTTCATAGTAATGAATATTTGCCTTTAGTGTCAGCAGATGTTGTGTTTAAAATGTACAGACAAGGAAGGCAGCAGCAACTCACAGGGACGTTGTTTACAGAATCAGTGCCTTAATCACCAGGTAGTAACACAAGGCATACTTTAAAACAAAGCAGAGTGAAACACTTGAGAGGTTTGCAACAGTGCAACAAGTAAGACTAATTCTGCAATGTAATAAAATGAAACATTACATTTTCTTCTTTGTAAACACCAGTAAGATTCATGTCAGCTGCCAACAAATGAAAGATCTTAATGTATTCTAGTGAAGTTTCTTTCAACAGAATTTCTGCTTCATAAGTTTTCTAAACAAGAAAGCATCTGAGCTGCTCCAGCATAGAGCTTTTAAAGGCTATCAAATGGCATTTAAAACACACACACACTCTACACACCAAACTCTACCCCTCCTTTCCCCTCTGTGTTAATGGTACAGAGCGTCTCCCCATAATTAAACTAAACCCTGAAATCTTGACCATTGTGGTTGCTAAAGATCCCATGCACTTTTCAGGAGAGGAGGGGCATTAACCACAGTTTCTTCCACAAATTCCCAGTCAGGTAATTGCCTGCCTAGAAATCTCCCATCCACTCACCCCCTTACTGAAACTGCAGGAGGGCGTTGCAGGCATGGGCTGACAGCTGTGCTCTGTCTTAGTGCTCTCTTGCTTTGCTGAATATGAAAACACTGCTACCATAACACAATAAAATGAACAAAGTGACAGGAATATATTTGCCATAAAGTTTAGGAATAGCAAGTAAGCTAATAAAAGCATTGGTAAACCAGGCCATTAATCTCTACAAAAGATACTGCTGTGAACACGTTATCCATCATACCAGATAATGCAGATTTGAGGTGAAAAGTTGATGATCCCCAGTTCACACTTTCAAGTGAGCACATTTCATCTGTTTTAACTGGGGCAAAAAAAGGAACAGCCTGGACTAATTTCAAATGTCAGCTGTGCAAGTAAGACAAAGCTTTAGAAAGAAAACTGCCATTCACCCAGTTTTATTTTCAGGCATGCTTACGAAATGCTCTTCTGGTTTCTATCTTCTTGTAACTTGATGGGAGCCTACAGGAGACTAAGATGTTCAGACAGAAATTCAATGATGGAGCTCAGAGTAAAATGACACAGCTTCCCAGATACACTCCAGAGATATTTAATAGGTTCTGTCATAATCCATATGTTCTCTTCAAAAAATAGGAATAAAAACCAGCTGCCTTGCAATAAATTCTAACTGCAGTATGAGTTAATTTTAAACTGATGTAACATTCAGTCAGTTTTCATTTAAAATGACAGTGGATATCTTTGCCAGACTAAGTGTGGATTTGTAAAAACAGATGAGGAACAGTAAAATGTTTTTCCTTCAAGACAAATATTTCTTTTTAACATGGAGCTTTTAGATAATAGGGAATTGTTCAAGTGAAGAAAGACTTTACATTCATCACCATGATGATGTATTACTAAAGTACTGTACTTTTGGACTCTGTCAGGAACCCCTCAGGGATGTGGAAGAGCAGAGATTGCAAATGGTGCCTGATGCCAGTTCTCCTGGCTCAGGCCCTGAAACAACTTGCTGGCTCTGGTGGCGTCAGGATGGTCAGCGTGACCAGGCACTGGTGTGGTGCCTGCTGACTCCAACCATTGGTGTCAAACAAAGGAGGGAAGCAGCAGACTAGATTATGTTATTTGTTTATTTCTACTATTGTAGCCTGAAAGAATTGCTAGGGTGAGGTTCCAAGCGATTTAGACATTTTCAAATATCCCCCCTATGAACAGCAAAAAAAAAAAAAAATACCATTTGAAGATCCACATTACAAAATACAGCGGGCAACCCACTAATATTCCTCATTCCTGCCATTCTAACTGCTCTCAACTCCCTAGAAAACCACAAATGACTGAGCAATAAAGTAGGCTTATAGTGTGTCCCAAAGATCAACAGCTTTGACCATGCTAGCCCAAGAATGTAATCATTGCAGGAAAAAAGTATGGTGTGTCTTGGCACACATACTTGGCAATAGTATGGCATGTCAGAGAGACTGGGACAGATGTGTCATTGAGGTCCAGTCTGATACCTTACAATGTTTTCAAAATGATGCTTCATCTTAGGTCTCAAAAAGAGCAGATCAGTCAGGTAGCTATCCTATATCCTCTTTGCTTGAGACAAAGGCTTTTTCCCATCTTCCCTTTCTGAGTTGCTCTCCCAGTTCCTATAGAGGCAACATCTCAATCCTTCATCCTGGTCTTATTCTTGATAACAAGGCTGATAAAAAAACCAAAAGAGTTTCAAAGACTGTCTATATCCAAACAAGACAACCTGAATGGTTCCATGCAAAAGCTCCAGATTAGATCTGACTAGTCAAGAGAGAAGTTTGGGAGCCATCATTTGCTAGATGAATTGTCCAGCTTAGTGTCCAGGACTGGTCTTAAAGCCATATAATATTAAAAACTGTGGAGAAAGAATTAGAAACAAGAAACACAATTATGCCAAAGCTTGATGCTCCCATCTTTTGAATACCCTCTGTATTCTGGCATTGAACTAAACAAGGCCATTAGGAACATGCACCAAGTTCCATGAAGTGAGAGGCAAAGTAGGGTAGGAGCTTCTTCTGGGAAAAGAGTTGTCCCTGAATTCCCATAAAATATGATTGGAGAGTCTGATAGAGGTCTGTAAGTTTAACAAATAGTGTTGAGAAGCAAACAGAGAATGATTATTTTCTATAATAACAATGCACTCAATGCAATTATTAAGCACTGCATTTCAAGAAAATCAAAGGAGGAATGTTTTGAACTAACACATAGTTAAATTATGGAACTCATTG
The DNA here is from genome assembly GCA_013397055.1 of Pachycephala philippinensis. Taxonomy (NCBI): domain Eukaryota; kingdom Metazoa; phylum Chordata; class Aves; order Passeriformes; genus Pachycephala; species Pachycephala philippinensis. Next base: position 759,284 of record VWZT01005798.1, on the reverse strand, counting down.
GGACAGAATGTTGGGAAGGCCAAAGACCTGAACGTGCTTGCAAAGGGACTAGACAAGTTCCTACAGGATAGGTCCAGCTACTATTGTTCATGTTTAAATGCAGACGCAGAAAACTCCTAAACTGTTATTTCCAGTAAATTATGAAAGTGTACTAAGGGATAGAGTGCTTCCTGAGACTTGTATTATACACTCTTCCCTATTGTAACCAATGTCATTGAAGACTCAGTGCTAGGCTCAAGTGGACTTTTGGTGCAAAAAAAAAAAGAAAGTCTTCTGTTTCTGAGAGGGAGGTGGGGTATAAGAATGAATCTTTAAAATAGGTCATGAACATAAAATGCAAAACCAACTGCAATTTTTAAAAAGTATTTTTGGTGAATAAGCAAAAATGGACATGCTGTCATGGAGAAAAATGTTATCCCAAAAATAGCATACAATTTTTTTCCCCTTGTGACAGGTAAGCTTAACCTTGAGTGAGTGACTTAACTTTAAAATAATTGTTTACCCTCTGTAAGCTTCTGACTATGCAAATGTTATACACATGCTCACCTTTAATCATATGGATGTTCCCTTGAGAGCCATATATCTTTTCTTTTTCCTGTGCTGTGCTGATATGCTGTCCACTGCTTCCCTTTCAACTTTGAGTAAAGTGGGCACATCTCACACATGGATGGCCATTACGGAACAGCCTTTCAGTGGCTAAGAAATCTACTACAAACCTTTCTAATCACTTATTAGCAGCTCCAGGATAGTTAATACTGGAGCAGCAGTACTGTGTCAATGCCAACCAAGTGTGAACTCAAATAATGTTATTTATTTTTCATTGATAAAACAAAAAGGATTTTAGGGATGCAAAGGCAAACTTTGTTTAACTATTGGGCTGGTTAGCAATGCAAAAGGATTTTATTTTCCATTTTTTTTGTTGTGTGTCTTTTCTGTCTGTCTCTGTCTTTTCTTTCCCAGATGCATTGTAAAAAATCTGTGAAGTTTCAGACCTCTGGATTAGGCAGGACCCTGGAATACACAGGGCTTCTGCTGATTCTTGCCATTCTTTCTAAAGAACTGCAGAAAAATGTGGTTATTCATAATAATTCCTTGCTTGGATCTATTCAGTCCCTTTGTCACACAATAATAGAATATTTGTACTTTTCATAAAGCCTCTTCTGTAGCTAATTCTTATAAGGGTGGAAATTTCTGGGCAAAAACCAGAACATTTCACACTAGAAACTCACATCGACACCTTCATGAATATTTTGGCACTGCTCTGTAAAATATTACTCAGTCCTTTCCAAGGGTCTGCAGGCTTGATGTGATGTACATTGTAAAAAATAAAGGTCCGTGAATGTGTTATTGGTAAAGGAATAAGAAAGTAAGAAGGTAAAAGGTAATCTGAATGCCCAATCTTTATTTGAATGGGAAAAATATCCATTACTATGACTGGCTACTCTACATTGCAGTTATATGCAAGTGACTAGAAAGTGCCATGATTTAAATCAGAGTACACTGTTTTTTCCTGAGGTTCCAGTTTTTCGCTGGAAGCCTGTTGGATGTGGTTGAAAAGCACACCATATGAAAATGATTGCTCTGTGTCTCCCTGGTATCTTCTTTCTGAAGTCTGAAGTGCAATTTGCAAGTGTGCAAGGGTCCTGTGATGGGGGGAACACTGCAGTGCCCTGTGGCAGAGAGAGCCAGAGGACTGAACATAGGAGGGTCACAGCAGGGGGAGTGGGATAGAACTCAGGTCTCCTGGTTTCCTGCATCATCTACTGTAGGTATTGCATTATTGAGTCCTAACTGTGCCAACAGAGATTCTGTTACTTCCACTTTCTCCAGTTAATTATTTCAGGGGAGGTTGGTAGCCCACATTGTGTAGGAAGTTGGATTCCTTTTGTCCTTGAAATCTATGAATCTGTGAAACCTATAAAGAAACCCCTCCTAACATCATTAGGAGTCTTAACCCTTGTAGGGAACTCTGGATGCATAGCTCTGGGTGGATCAGAGCTATTGAGCTTTGAACACTGCTGTTTCCAGGGCATGATGGCTGTCTCCCAGGAAGAAATTTGGTAAGTGACTCTGTGATGCTCATGTCACTGTTCTTGTATGTGCCTCTGAGTAGCAATACTTATCTATCACCTCCCTGGATAATAGCAGCATCCACTATTCCCATTTATGCAGAGCATCAGCTGACATCTAAATGTGTTTAGACCTCGGTTTTCTGAGCTTTCTGTGATGGCCTGTGTCCATGCTGATGTTAACATGTGACTTGATAAAAGAAGCTTTCAATTTTGATTAAGAAAAACCACATGAAGAAATGTCAGATGGTATGTGGAGCCTGGCCCATGCCTGTTATGAGAATGGACTCCTGCCCTTGAAAATTCAAATGAAAATGTTTATAAGGAAGTTGATAAGGTAGAATAAATCCCTCTAATTGAGTAACCTAATCTTTCAAACAGTCTTTCTCAATGCAATGGTATTTACTTTGGATTCAGAGTAAAAAAGGAGTTAAAGGACCAATGGGGCTTTAGGTTTCCCAGTAAAGTGGTGGCATTGTAGCAAAGGGGCAGAGTATGAGATGGTATTTATGGAATATAAATATCTATTAATAAAGCATGAAAGGACAGCTATGCAGCACTGATCACTCCCTCACTGTGGGAATTCCTGTAGAAGCACAATTCACATAACTTTTCACTCCTTTAATGCAAGATGGGATTAAACATGGTTAGAAAACTCTTCATGTATAAAGGGTAGGGAGACAGAAGAGGCAGCAATTAGCAGCTGCCCCTACAAAAGGAAGACCTACAGAGCCCCAGAGGAAAGCTTGTGAACTGAGGACAACTTGCTGAACTGCTGAGCTGTACATGCTAAAATTCCTTACTTTTAAATTCCTGCACTGTGAGATATTCTTTGGGTGTTCAGAGGCTGGAAATTCCTGCAGGCAGCCCCAGGACATAACCTTGCTTTTCCTCATTCTCTCCTACAGCCCTGTGCCCCAGCAATACCGTTCATCCTCAGTTCTCCCCCCACCACTCACACAGGGCGTGTCTAGAAATACACAGAGAGGAAGAACACACCCCTGCATTTCTTCTTCCTGGAGCACCTACTTTGGCTACTGTCCTTGTACTGTGACACATCGGAGGTGATCACCTCTGCCTGCTTGTCCATTTTAGTATCTCACTTTGCATTGCTTAATAAAATTGTTCTCACTGCCTGCAACCCTCTGAAGCCGTAGAGGAGAGGGCAGTTGTAGCACAAGGTCCAGCTGTGACAGGAGAGTAGACAGCTTAAATTTTCATTTTTAAGATCTCAGGAGGTATTATTTGGGAATGATTTGTGGTAAGGAGAAGGTAAACAAGAGATTCTTCATTTACTTATGATAAGACCAGGACTGACTGCATTTAGCTTCCCTTTCTAGTGCTGCGAGTCTGAGCCATGCACTTAAATGTGTGGAGCTATTCCAAATTTACACCAGTGTGAGGGTGAGTATCTTGACTTTACATGTTTATTAGTGATTGTTAGCCACAGTTTAATTTTAAATGCATTAATACCACCATGTCTTTTGTTTGACCACCCACAGTTCACAGCAGAATGGAAGTAGTGGCATATTTCCTACCCCGAAAATTGACACAGATGCTTAGGTAGATAAGTACTCCATATACACTTCAGTCTATGTTCCAGTGCTACTTCAATATTAAAAACATTAATATCAAATCAGGTCTAAACAATGTGAACCCTACTTTACAATAAATATCTGCCATGAAGTTATAAGGATTAACTGACAACCTAGTATTTGTTTAAATTGCCTGCCAACAATGTTTTTTTCTTCTTTGAAAGATCCAACATGTGCATAATGTCTTCTGTTAAGTCTGGATGACTCTTTTAAATGGAAAATGCACCCTACTGACCTCATTTGAAAAAGCAGTTTGGACTAATATAAATTTACTGCAAAGCCATATAGATTTCCTATCTGTTCTTTCGGCACTGTGTTTACTGAATGTGACAAGTTTAAGTAGATCTAAAGTGGATAATACTTTTCATCACATTGTTGCTTCAATTGTTACTATTCAAACTTCTGCATAGTTTCCAAAATGAGAAGAAAAACAATGTAAAATATAACTTACTGACTCAAAGTTCTGTCAGGCAGCTGTCTTCTGCCTAAACAATAAGAAACCATTCATAATGTATATATTCATTATTTCTATTCACACAATAAGTTGTCCTGTAAATTTGAGAGATCCAAATGGACTGTGGCACATACTCTTGTCCCCAGCAACAGATGCAGGTGTGAGGAGGAGGCTGAATCTGTCTGCTCAGCCTGTGTGAACACCAGTCACAGTTGCTTTCCTGAGCTTGGTGCATGACAAGTCCCTGGAGGACGTAGGCAGCAGGTGACATATCAGCTTTGAGCAAAGACAAATTCATTTTTAGGAAGCAACTCTTTCTCCTTGGAGTTGGAAAAAGTGGTAGGTTTGAAGGTGTTGTGGGTTGCAGGCAGGGTGATACCTTATAGACTTACCAGGTTGTGGCTTTTGCTCCATCTTTACTGAGAAAAAACAGCTTGGAATTTTTGTTCATTTCTTCCTCAAATGAATAGTGGAGAATCACTGTTTCCAGGCATTCTCACATGTAGAGTCCTGTTCACGTTTTCTTTTGAAGTGAAAAATGCCTGATCTAGTCAAGGTTGAGCCATTTCTGAACATACCATACACTTAAGATAAAAATATGCAAATAAGATTAATTGTTTGTAACTTGTCAAACCACCTGACTATAAAGCCATCCTATCAACACAGCTGGCTTTCTAAAATCCAGCTGATCAATTGGTTTTGTTGTGTGACCAGAGCAGTAAGAGACTCATGATGTGGAGACTCATGATGAATTTCACAACTGGAAAAGCCCTATTGAAAAATCCTCTAGTGTTTTAGATAAATTAGACAGCTGCAACTCTTTGCTGCAATTTCAGCCGCTATTTTGAATAATTGTTTGTGTTATCAAAGCAATTAGGAATGATGGCTATAACTGCATTATGTGAGGAGTCCCCATCTTTCTCCCTGCCCTAAAGAGCTCACAGTCCAAATGCAAGACAACACTAAATGAGGTCCAGCTACATGGCTCACTTCTGGGAGCCATCCCAGAAAAGAAGGGCTTTGAGGAAAGACTCCGAGGTATCTTTATGGGGAGACGGAGGTAAAATTTTACTGTTTCTGGGAGAAAGCGTAGAATTAATTGCTTAAAAATGTACCCGACTGATGAGATTACAATTGCATACTGCTGAAGGACTCAATTCAGTGGTGAAAGAGATGTATAAATAGGCTGGAAGTAGAGTATGATGGCTTTGAAAGTGAAGGTAAATATTCTTTTTTCATATATAAAATAGAAGTGAGTAACCCCATAGAGGAGTTTATGCACTCAAAGGGATTAATTAAACAGATTATCACAACAAAGTATCCCCAAAGGTTGCGGTAGTACTATGGGTTATTAGTCAAGGCTAGAGAGAAGAAAATGATAATCACAAAAGAGAGAGCTTGAATGACTTTTTGGCTGTCTGGCTAATTTTGAAAGCCTATGAGAACTGCCATACAAATAACGCATTAAAGTTAGATATGATCTTGAGAGGAAGTGTCCAGTAGAAACTGCAGCTTAAGTCAAGGAGCAGCTGATTGTCTCCACAGCAATCACAGAGTATTGAACTATTTCCCTTAACTTTATTGAACCTGACTGGCAGATAAAATGATGTGGTTCCTTTTAAAGTCCCGGAAAAAAAACCTAGCTAGCTAGGTACATGCAGGTGATGTAAATCAACAAAAATGAGTTTTGATAACTGGAAGCAGAGGTTTAAAACTCTTCCAACCTAAACAAGAACATTGAGGTAAGAGCAGCTCTAAAGTGAGAAGTGGACATTCAGAGCAAAGCAGGTGTGCTCCTCAGCTCAGTTAGAAGAGGGCCAACATTTTCTTTGGTAGCTACTAATTGGGTACTATGGGCATGTTATTTTGGCTTAGTGAGAAGTAAGATATTTTACAATATGATATTGAAAATATTGTGGTAGCCTTGGAACTTCCCCATGTAACTGGCTTAGTGCTAGATGTGTGTATGCTATCAGATGGCAGAATGATTGCAGTTTAGACCAAAAGCATTGGATGTATGACTTCTTGGCATGGAGTTGGATGGTGAGTTTATGGGAATAGGCTTCCTAAGGGAGAAAAGAATCTCATGCCCCTGCCAGACTCTTCTAATAGACAGAAACGGGATAAAAAAACATCTGCCTGCATAAAATAGGAAAAGATCAATGCTATTATTATATCTAGTGCAGAATCATCACAGAGGTAGAGAGGAAAGAAGGTTCTGAGAGTTCATTAAATGTGGTGAAAAGGCAACTGGAACTACAGGGGCAGATGCAGATTGTTTTGGTCATTGGAAAATCTGGTATCACTGAAGGACATCTGTAAAGTAAATATGAGAACTGAATGTTAGAAAGGGGTCATTTCATTGAAGAAATGAGTCTCTTATTGCTGAAAAAATGTGATGGATGAAGGATTCTTCAGTTATATTAGTGTAAGACAGAACAAGACAAGGAAAAGAAAGCTGGGGAAGCAATAGAGAAAAAAATTAGCAGAAAAAGTTATTAGGTCAAAGAGCAGTGTTATATAGAGTTAATGAGTGATTTCACTCAATATCATATAGTTTTCAGAGAGGAATTTGAATATGTGTACCATTCTCTAAATGGCTGCAGTAGAGTTCATTCTCTTCAGAGTGGTGGGTACGAGGCTGTGTTTTGGATTTCTGCTGAACATACTGATGATAATACAGAGATTTTTTCTGTTGCTGAGCAGTGCTTACACAGAGCCAAGGCCTTTTCTTCTTTTCAGACTGCTGTGCTGGTGAGTAGGCTGGGGATGCATGGGAAATTGGGAGGAGACACAGCAGGGACAGGTTACCCCAACTGACCAAAGAGATACTCCAGACGATCTTCTCAGTACATAAAGCTGGGGGAAGAAGGAGAAAGGGGGCACTTTTGGAGTGATGGTGTTTGTCTTCCCAAGTAATGGTTGCACATGAGGGAGCCCTGCTCTCCTGGAGGTGGCTGATTGCCTGGGTGCCCCTGGGAAGCAGTGAATTATTTCCCTGTTTTTCTTTCCCTTGTATACATGGCTTTTGCTTCTCTATTAAACTGTCTTTAACTGAATCCACGAGTTTTCTAGCTTTTACTCTTCTGATTCTGTCCCTGATCCTGCTGGTGGGGGAGTGAGTGAGCAGCTGTTTGTGCAGGTTGGCTGCTGGCTGGGGTTAAACCACGACAATATGCCATTGGACCTGTTATCATAGTAAGATGCAACCTCTTAAATGACCAGATCTGACTGAGGTTGAACAAACACATTGGACAGAAGCAGCTGTTGTGTTAAGGGAAAGACCCCTCTCCAGACAGATTTCCTGTTCTGCTGTTCCTCAAGGCACAGTGTGCTCTGACTCCACACAGGGCTCACGAGTCATGTGGTTCCTTAAAAGTAAGTCCTGCAGTCCAAGAAAAAAAACCCCCAAAACTATTGCTTTCAGTAATTTCTGTAGCATGTTAAAGCAAGGTTCAAATGTTCTTGTAAGTTTTCAAGAAAATAATCCTTGCATTTTGTTAATTTGACTCTTCCATCTTTATCGTAACCATCATGTCAAGTAAAGAACTTAGAAACTACAATAATTTTTGGCCAATGGCTAATTAAAATTTTTTTAAAACAACACAACATCAAGGACATCTCTTTGTGTCATGTACAGATTATTCACCACCCACTGTCATATTACAAGTGTGTATTTGGGGGTAATAGGCCAGTTTCTCATCTGCAGAAAACTGGTACGTTGGGATATTCATGTTAGGGATACAGTTCTACTGTGATCTGGCAGTGTGCACTCTTGAACTCAGACCAGAGTCAGGTTTCAAGTTAATGATGTAGAAAAATGTATTTGTATTTAACTCATATCTGGAAAGTCCGTATATGAGTGAATCAGGTATTACCACACCTTGATAAGTTGTGTTTATGTACCCAAGTCAAGGATATACTCAGGCTTTGCTATCCCTATTCTAATTCACTTCTGAAGTCCTTAACCTGCATTGGCTCTGGTGTCACTCAGGAGGGTATGAATCAGAAATAAACCCAAACCCAGTGATACAGAGTTCTACAGTGGCAGGAGCAAAGTTACTTTTCCTCACATGGGCATGCACCTTGACATCCACATCCCTGTGGTTTAAACATTTTTTCTAGGAATGAACTATCACATTTTTTCCTTGTTTCAGTCCAGTTTTGCCAATCAAAAACCAACCTTGAGTGTGCATTGCACAGAGGCACAGAAACTTTACAGAGGCTGACATTATAATTCTCATCATTATGAATTACATTTTTGTAAGAACTGAAATAGGAAGAAATCTCTTCAATATAAAGACATTATATTATGATTGCTCTACTCTTAAAAGATTATCGGAAGAAAAATGATGTCCCAAATTGTGGTATTGGAATAAGTGTTTTATATTAATTTTCTACTCCAAGGAATGAGCAAACATTAAAATAAGGTAACTGGAAACTAGAATATTTAAATTACTCAAAAAAAAAAGAACAAAAACACATTTCTTGAATAGACCTATTGTACTTTAAAATGAGAGGAAAAAGGCAACTACCATAACTATTCATTGCTTTCCATAAAAGTACAATATTTTTTCATTATAGAGAAAATCGCTGCAAGGATTTGACTTAAGGTATTTTAGTTTCTAAAACTAGACCATTTTCCTACCCCTTGAAATAAAAAAGCTTAAGAATTATATAGGAGCTTAATTTGTTATACAAAAAGACTTAACCTCCTTATCTCTAGAGAATTCTCATTTCTCAAGCTGTGGATGTTCTATTTAATATACTCCAAACAGAAGGCATGTATAAGCAGGCATGCTAACTTTTTCTTACACATTATTTGGGGACAGAAGTTAAGCATGTGGTGGCTATATCTTAAAACAGAGCTCTCATGAGTGTCAAAGATGATTTTGTCCTAATTTCAGACGTGCATTTAGCATTTGCTTTACTATTTCAGTGTTGGATTGTAGGCATCTTTTGCATGGATGAACAAAGGCAGGGAGGAACAAGGACAGTCATCTTTGTGTGGCCCGTACAATTCTACTTACTTAGTTTAAGGAAGGAAGTGAGGTCCGTGACCTTGCCTTGCTCCACACTGTGGAGGGTACACCATCCTAAAGGCAAACATTAATTGGAAGCCTGTTTTAGTTAGGAAAGGAAAGACACAAAAATTTGGTTTATGGGAAGGAAGCAGAAGGAGAAGCGAAGGGGAAAGCCAGTGGGGGTAGGTGGTTAGTGGGAAGCACTGAGTGTAATATCTGTGTTGCTCAGGACTGTGGGACTCTGTTGAGGGCAGACTTTGAACATGATGTACAAGGACAACACAACAAAAATAGCCAATTTTTTGAAGGGCTGACAGTATAAAATTCTTGGCTGCAGAACAGCTCTGGACAGATTTGAAGGAAGGAGAGAGAATAGGTTTATATTTGTTGCAGTTCAGGACACACAGCCCTTACCATCTAAGGCATTTTTAGATAATATAACTTTGAAATGGGTATCTGATAGATGTTCTCCACTGCCCTTTTCTGCCTGCTGACCAGCATCCCTGTCCCTGTAGTGGGTACTCTCCAGCTGCCCCTTCACACTGGGTGCAGCTGCTGTTGCATACTTCCCCTTTATGTACCCTTCTCTTGCCATTGAAGAAAATAGTAACTAAAACTCCCCCGAGTCTACCTTTTCTCCTTTTTTTCTCCCTGGTTCTCGTTTTGATGCTGCTATCTCTCCATTTACTCTGGAAAGGGTTTTCAGACCCAAGCGTCCTTCAAGAAATATTATCTCTCATCTGGAATATTATCTGAAGAAGACATCTGGTTTATTGTCCCTACCTAATATAATTGTCCCCAAGTACACTTGCACATCTGTTACACATTTATGTGTTAAGGGTTCCCCCTTGCCCCAAACTGACTGAATTTAGAGATATTCTGCAGGTGACAAGTTTGCATGCTACAGAGGCACAATGAGGTGCGAACAGTTCAATTGCCAGCAGGGAAGAAAAATTATTATAACCTGCATCGTTTAGAAAGCTTTATGTTTGGAAATCATATACTCTAACCCCAGCCCTCCAGGTAATTAATTGGTGGTAAGGAGCCAACAGAGGAAGTGAATGACTTTTGGTACTCATACACTTTATTTTACTTCCCACACATGTCTACATCATAACCAAAAGCATCTGAACATAAAAGATTCTGCAGCATCTTCAGAAACATCAGTAAGCCTCAGTAAAATAGCTGAACCTTGACTCAGCCCCTTAGGAACTGTTATAAAACCATTTTTGTGGAGTAAAGTAGAAGGATGGGTGGGAAAAAGAAAAACAGATTTTGTCACTCCTGAAATATGCTCAGATTCAACCTTCACTAACCCCATTGTGTAAAACATACTGAAAATTATTAAGAGAAAGCTTGCAAGTGTAAATATACTTATTCTCAATGAAATCAACACCATCAAACTGATTTGTAACTATTCCCTTAATACTGCTATAAACTTTACTGCAGTGAAAACACTGGCTATACAGATTGCTTTCCTCTTCCTCAGGATGTGTTTCACCTTTGTGGCATTGCCACTATAAATCTCATGGTCCAACAACCCCTTGTCTGCAAGTGATTTCAAGCACTATCATAAAAACGAAACAGACAGACTTAATTTGAGTTCCAGACTTAAGGAAACTCAACTAAAATATTAGCATAATTTCACTGAAGACGGAGGAAATTGTTAAAATATGTGTATTAGAGAGTGTCTGCAATTCAATACATCTCTTAGCTGGCTCTTGGGTGCCACCCAGTGATTGATTTAACAGCAGGTTTGTAATGGTGTCTGTGGTGCACCACAGGCCACGTTAAGAAGCAGCACTGATCACAGGAGATCAGAAACAAAACGTTAGGAAGTATAAGAGATTCATGACATGTTAAATCTGAACCTGTGAATAATAAGCTCTGTCTGATGGATTTAGTGCTTGGAGAATTTCTATGTTGAACAATACTCCTATTTGTTTCACATGGGGACTGACTGATTAGGCAACCATCGTGCATGTTTCTTCCTGAAAGAAATTAGGGAAACTTGTAGTCCTTGGTTTGTTGTACTTTCCTTCTTCGGAAAATATGCAATTATTGTTTTAAGGTAATAGTGGTGCTCTGCTTTCCACCAAAATAACAAAGTCATTTTCATGCAGAAAATGTACATGTTTTTCTGATGATCATCTTTAAATAATGTAAAACCATTGGAAAAAAAAAAAAAGTCCTAGTTAAACACTAAAAGACATGTGATGGAAATCTGCTAAAACAACTGGTCCTGAAATTGAAAAGTCCTTTCCAGTGATACTGCATGAGAGCATGCTGTTGTCCCAAGAAAATGTGATGGTGCACTGACCGCTGCCCTGGATCACAGGTCTTCACAGGCAATTGTTGACAACAATTTAGAAATATTGATATGAAAAAGGTTTCTCCAACAGAGAGCTATTTAATCCCACAGAGAAGGCACAATGATTTCTACTATTAGAGTCAGAAAGACAAGTATTTTTTGAAGTGGAGGACTTGAAACAATCTCTCTCAAAGCATGGCTGATTCATCAATACTGAAGTTTTAACTGACGGTGAGATGTGCTTCACAAAGTGAGGCTGCAACTGAAACTAGGATGGTTCTGGTGCAAAAATAATTAGGTGAAAGAAGTAGAATTAATTACCAAAATGGGCCCTTCTTGACTGTAAACTTACTGCTCCTTAGAGTTGGAGAAAAGATTACATTGGGACAGAGCAAAAGGCTTTTACCCTGTGTCTCAGCACAATGTCTGGCTGCTGTGCTACATACCTGCATCTCTGCAACTCTCTTTGCTAAAATAGTTTGCAGAAGCTTAAAATTTTACATACACTCTCCAACTTTAAACTGAAATTCTTTTCTCTTTCTCTTATGTTCGTGTTAGCTGAGGTGGGTACCTAATTAATAAGTTAATTAGGTATATATGAATGCCAGGAAAGGAAAGATTATGGTCGTGATTTCATATACCATAAAACAGCATGTTCTTTGTGGTTTCTTAGAAGGCTTAACAGTTTATTGGTTAAGGAGACAACTTTATCTAGAGATTTAGCATTAGATAGCATTTTTTGTACAGTATTTTTCATTACAGAAGTCGGTTTGATGGAAGAAAAGGGAAAATGTGTTTTGAGTAGACTGGTAAGTGACAAGCAGGTCCAATGTTAGCACCTTCCCTTTCCAGGCAAAGAGGGAGGTTTTGAATTGAATACCTTTGGGCTGCAGGGAGAGAACAGGATTCTGTCAGCCTAATCTCATTATACATGTAGCCATTACAGTCAAAATGAGTTTCCTCTGCCTTAGTTTAGGTTGGAGTCAAAGCCAGTTCTCAGAGGAAAAGGGTCATTACATTAAGGTAGTAAGTTACTAAATTGAGCTTCCTATTATACTGGGGTATACACATTTATGTTTTCTTTAACCATAGAGAGATGAGATGAATAATTTGGGTATTGTTTACTAATTGGAGTCGGACATTATGTTCTGATGAATTAAAAAGAAAATAGACAATAAAATGAAATATGTAAAACGTTAATTGTACGAGAAGTGGTTTGGGACCAAGATTTTGTTCAGAACACTCCCACACTTTGAGAAGATGCAGCATTAAGCCAGCAATTTGTGGCTCAGGTTCATCTTAAATGAAGTGAAATGAATAAATATATGTCATAGAAATCAATATTCTTTTGGCCACAGTCCTCCAAACATATGTGAATAATTTTGTGCATGTGAGTTCAATTAGATTATTCATATGCACAGTGTTAACTCAGATATGCAAGTGTTTGCATTATTGGAATCCCAGTTTATGGATGTTCACAAAGAGCCAAAATCTACAAGGAAAAGCTCAGATACCACAAATGGTCATGCAAGTGAGTATTTGTGCAGAGGAATACAGTCCTTTTGTACTCACAGGCATGAAGTTGCTCAGAGGCTTCTACACACCACTTTACAAATCAAGAAAGGCCAAGTCTCACATATTGCAATTTTTACATGCTTAAGCACTGATTGAGCGTAATCAAATATTAATTAATTTGATGGCCAACAGAGAAGTCTTTTATCATATATGTAATAGATTTGATATATCATCCCTAAATTTTAGCCAATTCACATGGATTCAAAACGTCTTTTTATTTTTTTTCCCCTTTGCCTCAGTCGGTAGGAAATTTTGAGCCATCCCAACCTAGATTCATACTTTTTTTGCAAATGTGCAGAAAATTACAACACCATGATGAAAACACTTTTTTGTATTGAAAAATTAATCATACAGAAGGAACTGTGGCATGCTGTAACGTGGGCTGTGCAAGGGTTGGGGGCCCATCCCAGGAGACCTGGCTACAGGTACAAAAGTAACTTCCAGGCCAATGAGAGGAAAATAACATCCTTTCTTGTCTTCTTCTGTCTTTGAAAAAGGTAGGCATAGTAGTCTTTTTTATCATGTGAGGGTAAAGAGCAGAGGCTGAAGGAAGTTCTTTCTCTTCAAGCAGGCAAACAGTGCATCTCTCATTCAAGAAACAGTCAAAATCCCTTCATTAATGAGGAAACAATTAAAAAGTAATGACTAAAATTACAGGCCACATAAAAGTACGGCCAAGCGTGCAAACTAATGTTTTACTGAATTTTGCATCAAAGCCCAAGGACATAGCGAGCATGACTGTATATTAGTTGGGTGACATTTTGTGTGTGACAAAGAGAAGAGAAACTTATAAGGCAGGGAAGGGAGCTGGAACAAGTCCTGTAAGTGGCTGACAAAGGAAACGTTTGAAGAAGGAGTTTTTCAATTGGGCCCTGGCTCAGAGGTACAGAGTTCTCTGCAAAAAAATCATTGTTTTGCTCTTTGGCCATTGTCTTCAAGGATAAAGGACTTTCCATACTCTTTGGAAGAGAACAAAAATCATAGGATTCTGTCATAGAATCATAGAATCATATCACATCCCTCTTGTCAAGTGAAAAAGATAATGCAAGAAATTAAATCTGAGGTAGCCACCTGAGATGCAAATGATGTGTCAGATTTAAGAGGATGTAAGAGCCCATACACTATGGGGTTGTGCTGCAAGAGTATTTACCTGTGTGATCACCTCTGGCTCAAGACAAAGGTGGTGGCTGTGTTCCTACATTACTCTTTGGTCCACTCAGTCACTGATGAGAGTTTTCAGTCCCTCTGTCCGTGCAGGACCAGATTAAAGCTGTAGAAAACTGAATGTAGGACTACAGCAAGCTTCCTCCTGTACAGGGTAGTCACCAATACTTGGCTGCAGTGTCTCACCTCAGCCACATGTAACTTAAATAGGTGTGATAAAGATACTGTAAATTCCTCAGCAAAATATGCTTTAGATCAATGTGTTATTGAATCATTGTTTATCCTTGAGAAACACTATGTTAGCAAAAAACTTTCCCCCTATCTCTCCATCTGCTAACTAAAAATGCTGAAGTCTTTTTTTCCTTTCCCAGTTTTTCAAACTAATATTGATTTTACTTCAGCTAAGAATAGTTCAGTGGGAAAATGTCATTCAGAGGTGCCAGCTGACTAAAGAAGAAAAAGGATAACATCTCGTAAAACACAGAGTAGAACTGAAAATTAAATTTTGATATTATTCTGCTACTCTCAGTGGATTATGTTAAATTTTACGTGCAAGGAAGTATGCATGATAAAATATTACTATGATTCCTCTTAATTCTAGAGCTCAGGAAAATTTTGTTGGGAAGACTGTTTTTAAAACTGAAAAAATATAGCAGATTTATTTTAGTTTTGTCTACCGAGATCCATACATTTCATGGTAACTTTGCAGTGAAACATACTAAAAAGGCATCAAATTCAGTAGAGTCTGACCCTCACTCCAACAGTTTTTGGGCTAGCCTGGGCTATGTTTAAAGGAATACTCATTTTACTAGAACACCACACTGCATCCGCTCCTACCACATGAGATCACACTCTTTATGCCATTCAGTGTTGTCAGTGTTGTCTATTGAAACCTCCTTCCAGAACAAATCTCCTTCCTTTTAGAAATAACGTTTTCTCACTCCAGCTTCTGCACCCTGCCTTGCCTTGGGTAGTCCCTTTCCTGGAAGCAGGACAACAAACCTTGCTCAAACCAGGACTTTTTCTCTACTTGGAACACAACTGTGAACATAATGAAGTTCATGGTTCAGGCCATTCTAGTAAAGTGGCTCCCTGAAATGTGCTGTGTGCCTTGGCTGGCTGATGTTATGCTTGCTTTGCCTTTTCAGCTTTCTCCCAGGAAGAGAAGTTTAGCCACAGAGTGGTTTTTTTGGTATGGTTTTGTTTGTTTCACTGTGCACAAGACTTTGTCTCTCTGATGTTAATGGTGATAAGATTGAAACAACATGCATTGGAGATAAGTAGAACAGTACAGGGCCATATTTTGCAGTCTTGAAAGGAATTCTGTTCTCTCTGCAGATGAGTTTTACACCTATGTAGGAAGTTAGGTAGTTTTGAGATATCGTTTTATTGGTAATTCTCTTGTGAAAAGCAGTGCTTGAGATAGGAGGAAACAAGCTTACTAAAAACCTTATGGATATGTGCTGAGCATTTGAAGTAAGAAGTATCTTTGTTTTCCTGGATAGTCTGTGGGAACTCAATGTCTGTGTGGATCACATCAAAGATATGCTAAATTTACTAATGGCTGTGCTACTGGGTCCTCTAGCTTTCTGGAAGTAGTCCAGAGCTGAATACTTAGGAATGGCACCAGTATAGAAAGTTACTTCACATGATACCTCTCTTATGGCTTCTGGCAATTTACTGCTTGGGGATTTTCTGAGCTGAAAGTTGAATCTGCATTGTTGTACTTAGGAAGAGTTGGCAGACTTCTGTTATGTACATTTGTTCCATCTAGTTATTAAACAATTCCTATTTTTGATATTTACTATGTCCTGCAGTAATTGAATACAAAAAAATTACTTCTGAGACTGCTTCTTTTAAAACTTCTGACTGGTCATTTTTCTTGGTGTGCTCAATTTTGGCATCAGGAAGGCACTCTGGAGAGTAGAAAACAAGCCTGATGTGCTTCTACCAGCCAATGTTGGTTGAAAGCTACACTCAAGTTCCACATTTAGTCTTAACTAGTGCATTATTCCCACAGCCCTGGCATGCATCTATAAATTAGCAGATAAGGGGTGTAGAAGCAAATGCAAATGAAGAGAAAGTTCATGTTGCTCAGCCCTCAATTTAAAGGGGCCCTCAATTTAAAAATTCTTGAATTTACAAGATCATAATCCATTATTGAAATCCCTTATAGAAATTAATTTTATCATCTGAAATGCAGAGCATCCTCCTAAAGACATCAGAGAGAAAGACATTTACACCTCTCCCCAGTCTTATTGGTTGAAAAGTGGATGGGGAATAAGACAATTCTTCCCCACCTTCCGAGGTTGTCCCACCTCCAAAGGCAAGCAATGCCTTTGTGACGGTTCAGGCTGGTGGGACCTGAATATTTTGGTTCTGCTTGGGCTATNTTTGTTTTGTTTTTTTCTTTTTTCAAAAAAAGAAAAAAAATATTATTGCTGAAACAGATTTTTCTTTGTTTGTGACATTTTGCTAGTAGGCATCACTGTGTCAAGTCTCTCTCTTTGATGTCTCCAACTCTGTATGAATTAAATGTGTCTTTCTTTGGAAAAATTCTACTGCTTCTTGTCCTATACTTTAAACACTCATTTGTTGACCATGTATAAGGAATATAAGTGTATAAGTAATGTCTTGAGTTACTATTTGAGAAATTTTTCTACTGTAAATGGGTTGGAATAAAACCTTTCGTTTATGGGTATCTGTAATATGGCACTGGTAAATGCTAGTAACTGAGACCAGACCACCCACTAACTCAACACAGGCCACTGAATGACTGACTAATACTAGAGACCTGCAAGGAAGAAGTCTTATTTCTCTCTGCAGATCTTAAAATCTGTCCAGTTGTCAGTCCTCTATGCTTTTTATTGCCATGCAATGTTCAAAACAGGAAAAAGTTTCCCATTAGTTCTAACCCCACACACTGCCCAAGCGTTACTGACAAATGCTTTGAACTGTAGTGGCAGCGCTGAGGGTGAGTGTTGCCTACTTCCACAGCTATATTTGTTCTGTTGTTTCTGAATTTGAAGGCAATAAAGAATTAATTTAAGAAAAGTCACATAACCGGAATGCAGTGATGGTGTGACTCTTCACCATACTATCAACGTATCGGTACCAGTATTGGGAGGATTAAGTTACATTATGGAAAAACCAATACTGGCTCCAATGAAGTTACCTGCTAAAATCAACACTCAACCTTTTTCTATTTGTGTTAAACTCTGGTAGCCAGATAAAGTAGCCTCTTTCACTTATCTCCTACTCTAACCAAAATAGCTTCTACTTCTCTCTGATGTAAAGTGTAGGATACCGAATCAGTAAGACCAACTATACAAAAGTATAGTATACAAAAATGCAGAACAAAATACACTGTGTTTGAAGTTGAAAAAGTAAGATACATCTGAAAAGTGAAGTTAGTGTTCATAATGTCATTGCAACAGTATCGAAATGGATGAGAAGAGTTGAATGTCTAATCAAATACGCAGAATGCCCACCCCTTTGAATGTTTCAGTAGTGAATCCTGGCTGTTGGAATTTTTAAGTCCATTTGTTAGTTTTGTTCTTCAGGAAGCTCTACAGCTTATTTTATAATACAGTATCACACTGACTTGAAGATTGCCTCAAAAAGGAAAGGTCAGCACTTTAAAGCACAACTTCATTTGCATATATTTAGAGTCTAAATATTTGCTCTTAACATGTGTTGAGGAGTGCATGCCTTTGTATGACCAGCCATACTGAAAGTTTGGAGCTTTTCAGTCCACATTTAGAAACAGAAGCAAAACAGTATTAGAGGTTGTCTTTCTGTATTCCCTGACACACTTGGATACACATGAAGAGAATGCAGAATTAACACAAATCTGCATATAATAGAATAGATACAAAAACTATATAAATTGATGCACAAAGGTTTATTGAAACAGCATTAAAATGTGTGAAAACAGACAAATGTTTATCTGCTGAGTGATATTGAAAACTTGCACCTTTGAATGTTTTGGCTGCAAAGACTGACAATGATAAATCACTTTCCAACAGCTGTGGACAGCTGTTTAAGTCTGGGGTCTAGAGAGCTTAATTGGGGAAGTGTGTTATAAAATTAAAGTGCCAATGGCCCATTAAGTTATGTGATGACTTTGTGTAGCAGGCCAATAATACTGCATTCCAGGCTTTGGGAAAAGACATGCCTAACTCTCTGTTAATTAAGGGCTTGTCGAAGAATGCAGGTTTGCCAAACTGCAGTGTTTTCATAGGAGAGCATCTGTGAAAGAAGACTCAGAGGGAGAAGCTATTTACAAGTAAGAGTTTATTGCAGCTAGAGCAGATTTCTACCTCTTTATATCCTGATGCCCTGGCGTGTTTACCTTGTTTATAAACTACTGGGATGCCTTAGAAGCAGAGGAAAGACTATCAAACCTTCTTTGATAAATAACCTTTTCTCTGAAGAGAGCAAACTATTACCAACATAGACACAATTATAAAAAAATTCCACCCAAAAATTAACACTCTCCCCCAGCACAGAGAAAAAGATGGGTTTTCCAGGGTGATGAGAGGATTAAAAAACAGAGACATGAGGGAAGTGCAGTGGGGTGGAGGAGGTGAAGTGTATTAAAGCCACAAGGATTATTTGCACTAATGTGTTGTCATCTTTTAAATATTTTCTTTACGTTGATTTGTTCATATATCAGGAATTATATTTGTCTATTTAAATCTCTAGTGAGCTACCAAGCAAGGGTGAATGACCCTTGCTAGCAATGGTATGGATTGTAGAACGGTGATGGGGGACTGTCAACTCGGAGCTAGTTTGCAATCTCATTGCAAGCATGCTGGCTACTGCCTGTGCTAAGTGCAACCAGCTTCACACTCCCTCCTCTCTGCAGGGCTTAGAGGGCCACCAAACACAGGCCAGAAGATTTTCCCTGTCACTGTTAGACTGCTAAGGCCACAACTCCACATAGCAATTTGGCTTAGAGACAGATTGGGACATGTTGTCTGTCAGACTTGACCTGTATGAGCTTCCTAAAATAAATACAAGTACAAAAGCGTGAAGAAAGGACCAAAATGTGAACAATATGAGAGGGATGATAACACCAAATTATTAAGCAGTCTTTCAAGTGCCAGTGTGGAAATTTGAGACCCATTCTCCTAATTTCTTTCATTTCTCCACCCTAATATTTTCCTTTCCATTTTCAAACTGTAGAACATAAAGCTCATTCGTACCTCTGTCTTGTTCTTAAATTGCTGTCTTGCATTGCTTGGGATTTTCCATTCACCATTTCTGCATAAGTCTTTGATAACATTTAACTCTGTGCTGCATTAAGATAGGAAAACTTAGTATCTGTTTATCTGTTTGCCTCAATCTAAACATCATTTGTTAATAAGGTCAACTATCCATGGCATCTTGCCTAGAGTTAATAGAGGCTTGATATTAAAGATTCACATGTAGCTAATCATAAATCTGGAATAATCCAAATTCAGTGTAGTTATCTAGGGTCTATATCAACAGAAAAGGGTTTGTCCTGAATATGCAGCCACAAACAGGATACTTAAAGATGTTTAAATAAAGGTTTTTTAATGAAGGTTTGGAGCATGGCTGTCATTCTCAAAAATTGTAACGTGATGGAAAAAGGAGAATTTGCGCATATGCCAAGAGAATTTTCTCTGCAAATTGATTATTGACTGTCTTGATAATAGGCTGCACATCAATTTTATTGTTAAGTGCAAGACTGACTTCACCAATGAATTTGAGCATCATGCTCCTGGTTAAAAAATCAGCAGCTGCTTCTGCTGACAAAAAGGATCTTTGTAGTAGCTAGGGACTTTTTAAAATGTTATTGTAGTCTTTCCTGTATAACTAACTCTGCAGAGTCTATTTCTTCATGACTCTAAAGACCAGCTGATATGTTTGTTCACACTTTGTTGTTCTGTGAGCTATATATTGCTGCTTGTAAAGTTTGAATGGGTGTACTGTAAATATGTTCACAGAAGGTAAAATAGTCCTTATGTGGCATTTAATGAAAATAATTCCGTATTCTGTCTGTACCCTAGAAATATATTACACAGAATGAACCTCAATACTGACGTGGGCATATTATACATGAATATATGTATAAAGTGTTTTGGTTTTTTCTCACTGAGGGGAATATTGCTTACTCCAGTTTTTCAGCTCTAAGTTTTCTATATTGTGACACTCATCCTTGTGGATGCTAAGACCTCATTGAGCTCCCTCCCTTGGGAACTTATTGATGCATCTCACTAATCAACAGAGGACAATGCTGTTGAACAATACAAGTTGAAGTATCTGTACCTCTAGTGAACATTTGGCAGAATTATGGTCTCCCATGCATTAGTTAAAACACTTGATGCTGGAATATGTGGCCATTCTCCTTCACAATATTCTGTCCAGTGTTTTCAAGACAGAGGATGCAACTGTGGTGATATCTTCACCGCTATTTAAATTTTGGACAGGTACCAAGGCCTGATTTGCCAATATCTATTTGTATTTGAAAGTCTCTCAGGATACACTCTTGGTCTCTCAAGGAATAATTTAAGCCCTCTCATTTTTCAAAATAGCCACTGTCACCTCTCACGAAAATAAGATTTGAGGAGGCAAAATTTCAGTGCTAAAGGTGTCCTTTAGCATCCTTTATTTGTTAACTAACACTCTTCCAGCAAAGGCCAAGTACAGCCTGGCTCTGTTTCAGTGCAAACAACATCAGTCAGCTCAAATCTCTCTCAGCAATGAATTAATCTAATCTTTTTGACTCTTTGCTGACACAGATGAAGGGCTGTCACAGGGAGATGTAATCATCTCAGGTGAAGGATTGTGATAAACTGATGAGATGCGGTAACTGTCAAAATGCTACTGCTCTTTTGCAAGTGAGTGACTGACTACAGGCTGAGTTTCTGTGTGGTTCACTCCATTATTTTCCATCCACATAGTTTTTAAGTAGGGAACACACATCCTCTCTGTGGGCTAGGCATTTCTGTACAGGCATGTGGTTCTTGCTTGTGAAAGGACCTGACCCTGGCCAAAGTGTATAACAGGTACAGAAAGCAGAGTTGATGTATAGCCAAGCATACTCTGCAGGCATGTCCTACAGATAAATTTTAGCTGAACACTGCAAAATAAGGATGTAGCAGCCTCTTAAAACTCAGGTCAACAAAAATGAAAAGGCTTTCTTGAACTTTTCTTAGTGTAAAAAGATTATGAACTGTTCTCTGTTATATCTGGATTTACTGAAGAATGTGTGATGCATTGCACATAATTCATGGTTTCAGCATTCTGTATTTTCCATCTCACTCTAAATTATTAAGAGGACCTCAACGTTCATTTTCAGAGATATTAAAAAGAAATACATTTTCCAGCTATTGTAATACATTCTTAAAAGAAACCTCAGAATTCTCTGTGATTACAAAAAAGGAATTTGCAGGTGCTTGGGCAGCCCGAACATACCAAAAATATAATAAACTAGGTAATCAAATCAATATGTCTGGTGTTCTGGATTAAAAAGTATATATTTTAAAGAAAAATAATATGAAGATTAAAATGAAAGTTCAGAATAGCACCAACAAAAATCACATTGAAAGAAAAAAGGTATAATGCATTTTCCAGCTTTGAAAGTGAATGATAAATTGGAAAGGAGAGCGAGGAAAAGTGAAAGAGTTACTTAAAGGTCAAGTTCAACTTTGGGGCTGTAACCATATTCACCTTTGGTTATGTTTGCTCTTGAACTGGGGAACTTCAAAAGCGCAGACTGGTGACTGACATTGTGCAGACAGGGAGGCATTAAGTCTTCTTAAGCTGATTTTGATGATATTCAGCTATTTGACAACATTCTGCTCTTAACATACTTGGCAATCAGAACAAAAACAAAGAGGTTTTCTTTTGCAGCATGGCTTCCTGAGCAATTGTCAAAGTTTTTAGTCTAATAGAATATCCTTTGCAGTAATCCTTTTCACTTTTACTTCACTTCTTTCAGTGTGGACTTGGAAGACTACGCAAAGGAATTTTCATGGTCTTTCTGAGGTAATAATACTACTGTGTACCCCTACACAGAGAGGAAAGTCAATAGGGTCACATTAAATGTGTTGGTCATTTGATTGAGCTAGAGGTTCATGCAGGAAAAGCCCTTACTCTCCTGACATCTCTGTGCAGTGGGACATACATGCCTAACATGATGCCCACACTAGAATGCTTTCTGACAGCAATGGAGTAGTTTCTTTGCTGTATTGATCCACTTTGCTGTATTTGACCACAAAATCATGTTTTTCCCAGTAGTTCTTTCATTTTCTACTGACAGTGTTAATTTTGCAATGTAACAAGTAAACTGCCCTCAAGTAGATACAGTCTAAATTGTGCCTGTATTTCAAATGAAAAACATGAACTGACAAAAAATCTATGTGCTGAAACTGTAGTTCAATAGAGACCTTAAACTAACAGATTTATAGAGGACATCGGCTTTCAAATTTTGGTAGTTGTAGCAACCTATTCTTTTTAACGTATAAATTATGATCTTTACGTAAGCTTAGGAATTTTCTATTAAACCAGTTTTTGAGCACTACAGAGCTTTGAAGGACCCTTCTGTAAACTAAAACTAAATCTCCTTTTCATGGTTTTACTACTGCTTTTCCAACACAATGTCAATCATTCTTCTCTCAGCGGTCACTAACCAGGTTATTTGTGTGTTTCCACACTGCTGCATCACAAAACATCATGCCCACTTGCCTCAAAAAGATAATATCTAACACATATGGAGACTGCCTTTGATCTCCACGGTCTATCTAGAGGTCACAGACCTGTCTTCTTCTCTCCCTCACTTCAAATAGCCCCTTTCATTTACTGTGAAACTAAACATTGGAAAGACAAAGGCAGGAAAATAAAGGCCTTGATTTAGTAGTGCTTATACGTTTGGCTATTTCAAGGTAGATTTTACTCTCCTAGGTCACGATATTAATTCCCCTGCATTTCTGCATCGTGGCATACTGTATTTGTTTTCATGCATTCAGCCTTCAAAATTCAAGCTGCTATTTAAATCAATATGTGCTTTGTTCATAACTTAATAACCATTAAGAGTCTTCTAATCAATTTGCAATAGTCAGCACTGAATCCAGCTCTATGGGAGTTGCATGGAAAGTTTGGTAATTTTACTTGGGTTTTGGAAAATAGATTTTTATTTATTAACATGAAGTTGTTAATGTAGATGGATTACATTGGGTGTTCTTTTAAATTATCATGAAGATAAATCAGGATAGGAAGGTGAGGAAAAAAGTGGCTACATTAGAAATCTTGAGGGTCTTAGGGAATAAAAGACACTCCCACCGTCTGTGGCACTACAGGTGAGCAATTATGTGGTAAATGGTTTAATAGTATTTGCCAAAGGAAAACATTTCTTTTTCATGTGCAAAAGCCAGACATGTTTCAGTACAACCACTTTTGTTTTGAGTCAGAAAAGCAAGTAGGTACCTAAAGAAGGATTCGAGCAACATGTAGCTACATTTTCCTCAAAAACACATGTTCAAAACCCTAGTCTTGAAAACAGTTCTACCTTAAAGACCTTTGAGTAGTGACCCTACTGCTCTGCAGTTCTGCTCAAGCTCTCCATGTTCTCACTCTGATGCTCAAAACTTCCTCAGGTATCACTGCTCCAATTACTTACTCAGTAGACACTTATAAACAGGAGCTTATCTTCTTAACTCCCTTCAAGAAGTCAAGCCAGTAGAAGTTTTCTAAGTATATTCAAGGAATGTAAATTTTTCATAAAGTGTTGTAGCAATTATTCGGGTTTTTTTAAATATTGGTTAGCTGGGAAGGAAAAAATTTTCTTTTTTTAAGAACAGAGCAGTCACCCAGATTCTATTGTCTTTAATGACAGAAGAATCCAAGGTTCTGCAGAAGAAACCGTGGCTGTGAGGTCACTGCATGTATTGTAGGGAATTTGGCATATATGCTTTTCCTCTTCCATTAAAATTTATAGAAGCAAAGATATCTGACTTCTTAGGGACAAGGAGATCTCTATGATCTCACCGAGTAGTGGTTAGGTCACTCAGAATGTGCATAGTAAAGAAGTCCTGGTTCTGGGTCCACCTTCCCTCATAACTATTTGGGGATTATTTCTGCATTTTATGTTAAATCTCCTTACAAAAGTTCAGATGATTTCCACTCCTTTTAGGTGGAATATGCACTCTGTCTCTTATGAGTTTGGTTTGGCCTCATCAGAAAAGGATTTCCTATGCAGTGGACAGATGAAACAGAAGATGTGAGGTTCAAAACAGTCTCTGGGTTCAGGGAACAGTTCAGGCAGATGTGTGAGAGCTGAAGAGGGTGAATCTGAAGCTCTGGACCACTCACAGCTCATATGATGGCCTCAGTACCTACAATACTAATTATCAGCTGTGTCCATTAATCTTTTCTCACCTGCTAATTTTTCAAAATAACTATTATACTGTTCTGTTTGATTATAAAAATGAGGAAAAAATTTTGTACCAGGATCCCAAGTAGAGGACAAATTGTATTGGAAGATGGTGATATTTAAAATGCTCCTCAGTGTTTTACTGGATTTATTGCCTGAAGGGTAATAACCTTCATTCCTGTCCACAGGTGCCTGTGACTCCTCTGAAAATCAAGCACGTTGCTCAGAGAGCTGAAACACATCTGGGAGCAAGTGCCCTGGAGCAAGCACAGTGCATTCAGCATTGCATCACCTCTGTGACATTCTGCATTGACTTAGAAGGGACTGAAAGAAAGATGCTCATATGTAACACTGTTAGAAAAGAGCTGTGTTGGAGTGTACTCTCTGCAAGAAACTGCTTTTCACCATACAAATCAAAGCAGTAGTGTGTAAAGATAGAGTTCTAGGATGGAGAAAAAGAAATTACTTTGCATTACATGTAGATATTTCTATACACACACACACACATAGACATACCCCCCAATCCTTTACTTGAAATTTCGCCTGTAGAACATTCACTTTCTGAGCTTACCACTTTACTTACAGATGGATACAAATTAAATCCTCTTGGTCAACCAACAAACCAGAGTTACTTCAGCTTTTGTCTCAATAACCTGATGAGAAACATCGTGGGATGCAACTATAAAGCTAGAACAGGAAGTATAACCAGCTTGTTTCTGTGGTTATAATATATTTCAGATGTATTTCTTTTTCATGATGGAGCTAATTGCTCTTTCTTTAATTTACATCAGATATATCTCGTTAACTATCAGTCAATACATTTCTGAGCCCATCACTTCATTGTATTAAGTCAGGGAAGAGGTGTCAGCAGCTGATCCTAATGATCTTTCTGTACACTGATAAACTTTGCTGATGAAAGCAAAATCTTAAGTAACACTAATACTTTAAGTGGTATAGATTGTTCTCTGTGATATTTAAACACATTAAGGGAATGGTCGAAGAAAGAGTTGATGAGTTTCAATGTGACCAAATGTAAAACGATGTATTCAGGAGCTAAAAAAAGTACCACACATTGCTGAGTAAAGAGTGGAATGCAGAGATAAAGAAGTGAGTGGTTGGAAGAGTAGGTACGTGAGGATGGAGTATGTTTCTCAGCTGCAGTAAAAGAAGGTTAATATGATAAAAAGAGAAGCTCTGCTTGGACAACCTTCCTCTGAAATTTTTGCATCCAGATTTGGCCTAATGAAGTGTGAGAAAGCATCTGAAGAAGGACTGGAAACTGAGCAGAGGTTAGTGAGGCAATGACTGATTTTTTAGAGTTTAAGCCTAATATGCAGATTATATCCAAAGAAAAAGTAACAAAAATAATTAAAGTCATGGGAACTGGAGAGACCTCAATATGAGGAAAGATTAAATATGCTATGACTATTTTGTTTGGAAAGTAAAAGGAAGTAGGGCATCAGCATTAAAAATAACAATAGCTAGAAAGAAATGTAGTCTTTCCAAAATTTAAAGAATGAAAAATAATTAAAGGGGAGCCAAATAAAGAATAGTAAGCTTAATATACTATTTATGCAAATAACAAAATCAACTTTGAATATAGAGTGTTATTTTTAGAAGTTTCTTAGAAAGAAAAATAGACACAAATGAAGAATGCTTTTGGAGCCACAAGGACAAAACTAGAAAGAACAAGAAAAGAGAGTCTTTTTTCTCCATGCAGGATAAGTGGCATTTAAAGGTGGTTTTCAGATTGGGATGACATTTTGGAAGACAAAAGAGCTTCAGAAAGTAGGGCGAACATCCACACAAAAAAAGTTAACTTTCTCATCACCTAGGAAATGCATCCTTTCATGCTCTGGGCCATTCAACATAGATTAAAATTATCCTTTACTTTTATTCAGGTAATTCAGATGCTGTTTTAACAGCAAAAGTTTGCAGCCGTTCCTGAAAGAGAGTGACAGTATGTAGGAGAAATCAAAATGCTATTTGTAAGCCCTTTTTTTATGATGTCTTTCTAAAAGAAAAAAGGTCAAAAATGAAAATAATATTCTAACACTATTGAAAAAGACAAAAGAAGTTGATTTTCCATGCTAGATGTGCAAACCTAAACTCTAAAATTATATCAAGTATGTTCAATATCAAATACACAAAGTGCAGGACCAGCTGTGTGTGGTTTGAGGTTGTCTGTTGGGAGTTATTTCCAGTAGCTTTAATTTATGTGGGAAGGTCACCTCCTCTGGAAAATCTACTGTACAGTATTCAGCAGAAATCCTATGCCTTCCTCTGCCCACTTCTGGAAATAGAAAATCAGCTGTCTTGGTGCCATTACTGATTAATCAGTGTCCCATAACTTATTGTCCACACACTTTTGCTCTTGTGGCCTTGCATGTATCCGTTTGTGTGCCAGAGGAGCAGAAGCTCTGTCTCTTAGAGATGCCAGCTGGAGGACTCACTCTTGCTTTGCCTGCTAGGTGCCACATTGTGAAAACCTTCTTTACAGTTCCATTCATGGAGGGACAATTAATTGAACTAATTCATTAACTTTGCAGAAGAAGCACAAACAGTGACATACCATCCACGTGTGAACAAATGACACTGCAATTCTCTCATTGCTTTGTAGCTGAGACAGACAGTAGCAGAATTACTTTGAGGAGGGGTTAAATTTTCATGGTTAGCAGGGCACATTGTCCTATAACAAGACAGATACTAACATGTGCCAACTACTTTGAACATTGGTGCCCTGCTCGTAAGAGAGTATCAAAAGTCAAAAAGGAGTATATCTCTTCCTTTTGCTCCTATGACTTTCTGCATCAGCAGCTATGCCGAATTGTTGCTGGGTTTGTTTCAATCCTTCTGTCTAGATTTGTTTATCAGTGCTGTAAAAGAAAAGTCTCAAGTCATTTTAGGCTCCTTTCCCACTGGAGTCAGTGTTACAGAGTCACTGTGTCTCTGTGTCAATGTGTATTTAGATCTATATTTCTGTCTCTCTCTCCTTTGCAGAGTAGCTTCGCACCTGCTGCCTGGTTTCAGCCAAACCTGGCAAAAGAACAATACTCTTTCAATAATTAAGTTCCTGCAAATATTATATGCGGGTAGAGGGGCAAGGCCTGTTAAGTGGCCCAAGGGAGGAGCAGTGTGCAACATAGCTTATCAGTCACAAGAGCATACACGTAGGACAGAGATCTCATAATCATGTCTATCAGATTTCTTACACAACAAGTAAATCAAAATCTAGAAGAAAACAGGCCTCACTAGCTGTCTCAAGAGAACCATTTGTTGTAACAGCAGGTTGTGACTGTCCCAGTTTAGACTCAACTTTCCTATTAGGGCTAAATGAAGGAGCACAAATGTCTTTCTTCAAAGCCACATGTGCATACTGATAACGCTTTCCTGCTGTCCTTCATATTCACTGCTTTGTGTATTCTAAAACCAGGCATGTAAATAAATAGTACACAAATTTTGCTCAACCAAAGGAGCCTGCTAAGGAGTGATGTCAACATATATACACGCTCCAGATTAAAATGGCAATTTTTTTGGATATATTTTAAAGGTCCTGCAGGTCTAAGTAATAGCACAGTAAAGGTGATTAACTAAAAAAATCCCAGCCACTCAATAAATTAAACGTTACTGTCAGGACTTTATCAGGGTTGATAAATTCCAGCTCAGTCATGAAGATGTACAGAAAATTCACTCTTGAACCTGAAGGTTATTAGTTTTGCATATCTCCCAGCATTTACTGGAATACAGTGTTGACCCTGGCTGGATGCCAGGATCCCACCAAAGCTGCTCTATCATGCCCTTCCTCAGCTGGACAGGGAAGACAAAATATAACAAGAGGCTTGTGGGTTGAGATAAGGAGAGATCACTCACCAGTCATTGTCACAGGCAAAAAGGAATTGACTTGGGGAAATTAGTTTGTTACCAATCAAAACAGAATACAATAATGAGAAATAAGAATGAATTTAAAAACATCTTCCTCCATTCTTCCCATGCTTAACTTCACTCCCAAATTCCCTACCTCCTCTGTGCAGTGGCATGGAGTGGGGGTTGTGGTCAGTTCATCACACATTGTCTCTGCTGCGCCTTCCTACTCAGGGGAGGACTCCTCACACTCTTCCTCTGATCCAGCACGGGGTCCCTTCCATGGGAGACAGCCCTCCACCAACTTTTCTAACCTGAGTCCTTCCCATGGGCCGCAGGTCTTGACCAACTGCTTGAGGTTGGGTCCCTTTTTTCTCTGGGGTGCAGTCCTTCAGGAACAGGCTGCTTCAGCAATGGGTCCCCTGCAGGGTCACAAATCTTGCCAGCAAATCTGCTCCAGCCCGGGCTCCTGTCTCCTTGGAGTCACAGATCCTTTCAGGAGCCTGCTCCAGCATGGACTTCCCATGGGGCCAAATAAGCAGCAGGCCTGAGCCGTGGGGCTGGCTGCCAGTGCAG
This sequence comes from Pachycephala philippinensis, assembly GCA_013397055.1. Lineage (NCBI taxonomy): Eukaryota > Metazoa > Chordata > Aves > Passeriformes > Pachycephala > Pachycephala philippinensis. The sequence goes on along the minus strand of VWZT01005798.1, from coordinate 730,253 downwards.
AGCTGGGATCACTGTGTAGTGCAAGCCCCTCATGGATCACTGTGTAGTGTGAGCCCCTCATCATCACTGCACCCTTGGGTACCTGCCCTGTGCCCAGGGTGGGCTCAAGAGAACAGCGCAGGGCTCTGCTGCTGCTCGAGGCAATCACACCACTTAACACCTGTGAGAAACTAAGCAAGAAACGTTTAGAAATAATCCTACACCATTTCAGCCAAAATATATTAAAGACTGATTTGTGTGTTTATTTTTGTACCAACACTGTTCATCTGTGTTCTGCCCCCTTTATAATTATTTAGATCCTGCAAAGGATTATGATTCAGGGCAAAACATCTCATAGGCAGATGAGGAGTCTATTTCTGATGGACGGCTTATTAAAATCAGCTCCTATATATGGAGCTAAATATTTACATGGGCAAAGATTTCCCTGAGTGGCTGCACAGTGTTTCTTTTCCTGTGACCATGGCTGTTATGACTTAACAGCAGATCTGTCTAAACTTCCCAAAATGGTGGATTGAAGAGGAGACACTGGAAGGCCCAACATGGCAATCTCCTTTTCTAGCACATGACTGTCATTAAAACAATATTTAGGCCGCCTCAGTGGGTGACCTGACACGACTCTGCAGTCCAAACAAGTGTCCAGAGAGGTACTTGTCAGGCGATGGAGATGTCTCCATTTCAGCCATGGACTGGGTGCACTCCTCCTGATTGTGACTGGAATGACCCCTGGTTCCTTGCAGAGGAGCAGCAGTGAGCAGGCTGTGGGACAGCCTAAACATCAGTGAGCTGTATTAACACACTCACACTGAGATTCCACTTTCAGCTTCCTGTTTTACTTACGATTACAGGCAAAGAAAAGCAGAAATATGTTCCACATTGCAACACATAACCCCCAATTTCATAAATGACTTAGAGGTCCTTAACAGCATCTTCTTCTCTATTTTAATGAGAGGAGAGAAGGCCAGCCTATCTCTCCTTTTATCTTCCTCCTCAAATGCAAAATGTTCTTCCTCTTCCCAACAGAAAGATTAAAATAATGTAGTTTTTAGGTAAGAAATTATTGCTGGTTAACAGCTTATAATTTAATAAATGAAACCTTTTTGTTTTACTTAGTTCTTGACAGTCTGCTATCCTCAACAGAAAATTTTCATTAAAACAAGCAAAAAAGAACAAGACTGCAGTGGAATAGTTATTTTTGCCATTCAGGGGGAAAAAAAATATCACCACTGCAAGTATTGCAAGAACTGTAGAGGAATTGTCTTTATTTTGTAACTCAGTGAATGGAAAACTGGTTCTGAAGTAGGTGAGCACATTTTACAGACCTATTCACCATAAACAACTTCCCCTTCCCTGCCCCAAGAAAAAAGTAGCCATTGATAAATAATTTTCCCATAGCTACAAAACTGATTTGTAGAAGTTAAATTGTTCAAGGCTAATCAGGCTAATCTGAGGGAGAGGAAGTTTACCCTCCATTTCCCAACAGATTCTCTTTAATTTTGCAGTCACATTGACAGGTGGCCTCATCACTCAGGCATTACAGACCACCTTGAAGATATCAGCACGGTTGGCCTTTGAAGTCAGAATAATCAACAAGCCATTTGATACTCTATCAGATGAAATGGCCCTGTCAGGAAAGGCTGGCTCTCAGGTGTACTGATTGTCTATCGAAAGGAGATAACTTGATACAGTTTACTACGGTACAGATTCATGGACCTTGTGGGATGTTATAACAGATGTCTTTTTAGATGCACTTCTTCACAATGTCTCTTAAAAAAATATTCCCAAGAGACTTTTAACAGAAATTATAATACTCTAATTTCCTGTCTACAATATTCCCACAATACTGTGTAGATAGGCAAATGCATTAGTTATGGTTGGGGTCACAGATGCACAGATTCATGTGACGTATCCATGTATAAATCCTGTCAAAGCCTTAATTCAAATATTGTGTAGTAGATGTTATTAGTTAAGTCTCCATTGCTTTACAAGAGTTAACGTTCTGGAAGCTGCCAAAATCTGGCAAAATATTATTTTCAGAAAAGGACAATTTTTTATTTTCTTTAGGATAATAGGAGTTTTTTCCTCAGGATACTTTGATATGTTATCATCTTTGATTCTAATAATGTGCTCTTCATTCAACATGTATTATATCTTAAACAAGCTGAGTGATTTAACAGAAAAAAAATTTAAAAATTATTACCTTAAATTCCACTTTCACATGTCCATATAAGTGTTTACTTTCAGAATTAAATATTGGCTGGAAGGATTTGAGTGCTTTGCAAATCTGGAGGAAAGTGAGACTGAAAAGTACAAAGTATGGTGGTTTGGGGTTTTTTTGTACATTCTAATTAAATTTCAGCTACTGAGGTATAACAATTAAATTCTTTCTCGATTAAATGATGTTTTGTGGTGGCTCCAAAATCATGGGAATAGATCTTAAAACAGTTAAAGGTCCTGTGTTTGTGTGTACAGCAAACTGGATTTGAAAACAAGAAAAATAAATAAAAATTGCCAAAAAGCATGTTAAATGTCTTATTGTTTAATAGAACTTTTGACTAACCCATAAAATTTACTTGGGAAGAAGAGAATAAAATTATTTGTTTCAATAATAAGAAGAAGATTAGTTTATATCAGGGGTAGAGAAAGTTATGCTGTGGCTGTTATATTTATATGACAGGCAGGAAACTCATTTCCATGAAAGACCCTGGCTTGTTCTAATAGTAATTATTCATCAGAAACAATCACAGAATGTTCAGTCAGCAGTAAACGGTCTATTTGATATCATTAGAGCAGCTCAAGGACTCAAAGCCACCCCTTTCTTGGTGTGCAGGTGTGTTAGGTGTCACAGTCTGTGTGCAGGAGCACACTGGACTCCCTGGCAGAGGACAGCTGCTCTGATTTATTAGACCTTTGCAAACAGCATTGCTCCTGTTATCGACACATAATCCCTTAAAGTTGTTTGACAGCTAAAGCCTGAAGCAACACCACCAGACAAATCCTCAAGTATCACCTTTGGTGCTGAGAAGGAATACAGAAAGAAAAGTAAAGAAGGAAAACTTGTAGGAAAAAAACCATGGACCTGAACTACAGATCACTTTTCTCAAGGGAAGATTAATAACCATTTTCATTGAGCTGCAGTAATGATTTTTAAGCAGCTTACTTCTGTTAGCAATTATTCTTCATAATCTCATCTCTTGCAACAGCCAGTTTCATGGTAAATGATGTATTGGATATTTTCTGTGCGGGGTGAAAATAAATCAAGGAAACATACAGAGACAAACCTTCTGCAAAGATGGAATACCTGGAGCAATTCTGTGGATTGACTGCAACTGAGGCTTGTCACGGAGGCCTTGAGTGATGTGGTTGCTGACTGCCGTGAAGATTTATCAGAGGTGAATTTGGTGCACTATGAGCAATGCAATGTCTGACGGGCAAGACATGAGCTCCTGTGCTTACATCCTGCTGTCCAAACGATGTGCGTGCCAGAGAGTAGGGATAAAAATGAAGAACGTGTTCTGAATTCATTTTAGACAAACATTAGTTGATGGTTCAAATTAAGATTTTTTGGCAAAACGGAGAAAAAATATGCATAAAAGGCATAGTGAAGAATGCTGTCTTTCAGTCCTAGGGAATTCTGGAACCCACAGGTTGTTGAGGAATTCAGGCAAAAGTGACAAGAAGGGCCATTTGCCATCCAAATAAAGAAGTGTCTTGAATACATAGACTTTTCCCTATGGCTGGGAACAGGTTGTGAGGCTGTAGGCCAGGGGCCAAGAAAAGGAGGTGGACAAGTCTCGTGATCACAGGCTCTGTCTCACAGTGCCTAGAAGCAATCCAGATTTCTGGGGATGATCAGAGACAATTTTTTTTTAATACAGGTGCTGGACTAGGGATGGAGCCCATATTTATGGACCTGCTGCTCACTGTTAAGGTAGAACTGGATGGAGATGGTAGAGTTTAAATCCGGAGAGAGCTAAATCAGTTGCCAATCAGTTGGAAACCACCTTGGACTTTACCTTTTGGATTGTTCAGGGAACTGGCAGGGACAATCCTGTAGAAGACAAAGGAGCCATGGAGAGCTGGCCAGTCTTCAAGGACATCATCCTCAAAGGACAAGAACCATCCACCCAGACCTCAGTAGCTACAAACATGTGCTTGCATGCCAGGTGAAGGCTGGCTGAGCAACCTGAGTTAAACTGCTAAAAAGAAATGCTCAAGAGATGAAGGCAGGAACAGGCAAGCAAGGAGGCATATAGAAAGGAGAAATAGAATTAAGAAGGTTAAAACTTGGCTGAAGTTATGGCTGAGTGGAATGAAATGTGAAACATGAACAAGAAAAGCTTCTATAGATATATTGGTAGCAAAATCAAGATTCAACAAATTTTTCCACTTCTTACTGGAACAGGCCATCTTGTGCTGAAGGGCATGGGAAAAACTTCAGTAGCAACACCTTCCTTGCTTTGGTCTTTATTTCTCACGAACCTTCCTGATCTCTACTCATTACGGAAGAGTTGACAGCAGACAGGTAATATCCAAAGCAGAGGAAGATACAGCTAGGGCTACTTAAGTAAGTTGGACATACAAGTCCATCAAGGCATATCAGGAGGTAATCAAGGATGTCAAAGGAACTGGCTTAAGTAATTGAAAGACATTTGATAAGCTTGTAGCAATTGCAGTATGCTTCTGCATGCTGGAAAAAGCCAAATGCCATGTCAACTATAAAGAAAAAAAAACCCAAACAGTGAGGAGGATGCTTTTCATACTAAATTCATCATCTAGAAGGGTACGTCTTTTCTGGGAGCCATTTTTAGTCATTAAATACAAGGTGGGAACAGCCAGCAAGGATTTATCAAAGAAAATTACACCTAACCAACTTGACTATTTTCTATTAAGAAATGTCTGGCTTTGTGAGTGAGGAGAAGTCAGTACTCCTTGACTCCAGCAAAGCCTTCAATACTGTCTCTGACAGCATCCTTGTAGCTGAACTGAGGAGAGATGGATTGTATGGGTAATTATGGTGTGGCTGAAAGACTGGCCATACATTTGGGCAAAGAGAGCCACGGCCAATGGTCGCAAGCCCAGTTGGAGTCTGGTTGTGAGTGTCATCCTTCAGGGACTGATAAGGCACAGCTCATGTTCATATTCTGTTTATCTTCATAGTGTTCTCTGATATCTTCATCAATGACCAGGACCACCATACATATGCACCTCAAGAGGTTCAACAAAGGGAAACGCCAAGTCCTTTGGCAAAAAATAACCCCGTGCACTATTACAGGCTGGGGCCAACTAGATCAAAAGCAGATTTGCAGAAGCAGTTGGGGCATTCTGGAGGGTGTCAGCTTGAACATGAGTCAGCAGTGCAATCTTGCAACAATACAGGGTGCCTGTGTACTGCACTATGTTAGAAAGAGCAGAACATGCAGGGTTTGTGAAATCATCCTGCTATCTGACAGTGGTGACTCACAATGGAGGTGTTATGTACAGTGTTTGGTCCTTCTACAAGAGAGAAGACTGCAAACTGAAGAATCCAGAATAGGTCTGCTATGATGGTGAGGGGGTTAAAGGATATTATGCATTAGGAAAAGCTGATGAAGAAAGAAATACTCTTTAGCCTGGAGAAAAGAATGTTGCCATGTGAGGCAGTTTCGAGTTTTTAACTATCTAAAGAGGGCCCATAGAGAAAATATTCAGGCTATTTTCATAGGCACACTTCAACACAATAAGAAGCTATTGCCACAACTGGCAGGAAGGAAAATTCTCGCTAGATGTAAGAAAACCAAAAATTTGTAATGCAAGTGATAAAGCACTAGAATGTGTTGTGGAATCTCTATTCTTGGATGTGTTCAAAAGACCCTGAGCAACCTGATCAAATTTTTAAATTAGCCCTGCTCTGAGCAGGAGGATGGGCTAGATGATCCTCGAAGATCCCTTCCAGCCCTTCATGTCCAGCCTCACTCATGTCAGGAACTAAATTTACAACTTTACTGTAGACATAGAAAGCATGGCTGAGGATTTTCCAAGATTATACAGTAAATTAAACATTATATACAAAAGTCACCTCTTTCACCCCATGGAATGAAAGTAGCTTACACTACATGCTGTGCTTTTCTGGGGAGACCTCATTGTGGCCTTTCAGTACTTAAAGGGAGCTTATAAAAAAAAAAGAGGACAGACTTTTGACATGGGCAAGTAGTGATAGAACAAGACGAAATGATTTTAAACTGAAAGAGGGATTTAGATTAGATGTTAAGAAGAAATTCTGTGCTCAGACTGTAGTGAGGCACTAGAACAGGTTTCCCAGAGAAGTTGTGGATGCTTGGAAATCTTCAAGGTCAGACAGTATGGGCTTTGAGCAATCTGATCTAGTGGGTGGCATCCCTGCCCATGGCACAGGGGTTGGAGTGAGATGATCTTTAAGGTTCCTTCCAACCAAACCATTCTATGATTCTACATATTTATATTAATCCTCTCCCTGAGCTGTTTTCAAGCCAACTGGTTGCTGCAAATCCACTTATTCAAATGTGAAAATACATACTCACAAATCTGGGAGAAGCCACCCTCCAGTGGTGTATCTATAGCAACTGAGTGTGCAGCTGAACTGTGATCATTCTTGAGGAAGCTGTATTCCTGTTCCACCTGGGTTTTCCAAATACTAGCACATGTTCTCATCATCACACATTTTGATGTCTTCTGGGTTTCAGTGAACAAATTTGTAACATTACATACAATACCTAAATTTTAAATTTTCTGGGGTTTTTTAGGCTAACTTTCAGTCTGCTTCAGCACAATTCTGAATTTCTGCATGAGTTCAGAATATGTAATTGACTGTAAATTTCAGTCAAATGCCATCTGTCATCTCTAATAACTTATCAAGCACAACAGGCAAACACAGAACTTTTAACAACAAGCGAAAACACTGTTGAACTGAATTTATTTCCAGATGTGGAGAGGGAGGTTTTGACTTTTTCCTCCAACAGGACTAATGCTGCTCTAATGCCTTTCAGCATGATTTTTAAGGCATTCATTTGTTATGTAACATCCATCAATTATAAAATATATTTATGAGGTCTTGCTAGCAGTCGTTAACAGCAGTATTGTGGGATCACATTTACAAGGCCTAATGAAATGGGAGAGCAAGAGTAATTGGATTGAAATTGGTAAATGAAAACTCATTCCAGGGGAAAAAAGGTGTAAAATTGATGAGGTCTGACGTGTCATCAAATGGTGAGGATTAAATTAAGATTCAGTGAAGACATATATAGTGCTTATTGTAAGTGTTTAATTGCTAGAATAACAAATGCCTCACAGAAATGCACAGTTAAGTATTAACCTCTTTCTCCTGCTAAATGGAGTCAGGAGGATAAATCTTTTCCTATCCTCCAACTGACTATTTGTCCCACATTTGTAAGTGAACTTTTTTGTTTATTTGCATATGAAACGGAAATTAAAGTTATTATTATTTAAAAAAAATTAATTTGGTGACTTTAAATCAGATACTTGGAAATACTTTATCTGTATTCCTAGGAAAAAACCAAATACATTCCAGCTCATTCTCAGAGATAAGTTAGGCATCAGAAAAATTAGAATTATGAAAAGTTTGAGGTTTTTTTCCCTTTAAGAAAAAGCATTTGCTAATAATAAAAATTGTTAACCAATGATCTGAATTTGAAGGTCTCCAGTTAGAGCCAACTATCCCTGGCCAGAAAGGAAAATTGCTTCAGTGACATATATTGCATCAAAAATTTAGTGTGTCTTTGAAGGAGTGTGTGTAAATCCAACAATGATTCTTTTTTGAGTAATAATCCATTTGGGTCAACAGGTTTTTTTTCCTACTCTAATCTAAACCCTCCAAGAATCTATTGCACTAGAATAAAATTTTTCCATCATTTGACTGACTGTATAAAATCAAATAACTGTAAATTCGTGAATTCTGATGAATCCATGGTTTTACACAAGGCTAGGATGCTTTGCTTTCAGGGCTGCTAGGCCTAGAGCCTCTTTTCTCAAATGGCCACTCTCACCTGTCACAGAGATTACTCATCTGAGTTCCTTGTCTGCAGTTCAGACCAGTAAAGAAAATAACAAGAAGTTACTCTTTGGTGCTTATTAAGTGAGGATGTAAGAAAGAATCTGTAAATGCCTGATCAGCAACCTCAGTAGTTTGTCTGCCCCTGGCCCTGAAATTATTATTATAAAACCATGATAAAATGAAGCCCAAACAGCTGAAGTAAGAAGTCCAGTTTGCATTATGATAGCAGCTTTGAATGGTGCAGAAGACTAGTAGCTATAAGTGGTGCAAAGAGAAAATTCTGGTTTATCCAGCAAACTAACTGTAGTATTACTCCATCTTTTCCCAGAAAAAGGCAATAGCCAAAAAAATTTGTGTGGGCAGTATATTCCAACCACAGAGCAGCATAATATTAGTAACAGCAGAATAAACAGCAGAAATAAATTGACTTTTGCTGCCTGGAGAGGGTCTTTATGAAGGATGTCTTGCCTGTTAGGAGATATTACTTTAGAACAGCAAGGAACTTGTGTGATGAACCCAGAAAAAATGAAAATTTCTCCTGCCATTTGCAATGCACTGGAGGACTGTGTCTTCTGCAATATCTTGACAAGCACCTCAGGTTTACTGCATAAGCCATCATACAATGTTGCCCAAAGGTGCAAAGGACTGACTGCGGCCACTAGTGCCCTGTAGTCCATAGTAAGTCAGCTGCATGCATTTTCTATAGAATATTATTAATAGTCCTAGAAAGGACTGCACTAATCATGTCACTCACAAGAAATCACTAGTCTGAATTGTCCAGCAAATATCAGAATATTTTTGCTTGTTGTTTCCACATTGAAGATAATTATTTTTCCCTACAACATAACAGAACTCAATAGCTTGGCCATTAAGATAGAGTGCTTTTTTTAGAAAGACAGACAATCTTCTTTTAAGGATGCCAGGTGAAAAATTTACAACATGCCTTGGATATCTGGTCTGATTGTCAATTACCCTCACTCAAAAAGTCACATCTCGTTTCAGAATTTAAGTTCATCTTGAAACTGATTGAGTCCCGCTGTAGATTTGCCTCCTATAGTGAAGTTTCTACAATACCAAAAATGTTCTCCCTTGTGTAGGGATTTTCGTTTCTACCATGCTGATGTTGCTGTGGAAGGGGGAAAAAAAGAATGAAGGAAAGGAACACATTTTGAGATGGGACATATTTTCTCAATGAGGAATCTGTAACACCAACTGCTTAATTCCTGAAACACCAGCCTGTGTTCATGTGCTAGCAACATAACGTTTGATCACTCTGGTTATGAAAGTCCCCTCAAAACACATTCAGAGCTATGAAAGCACGTTGCCAGGGATAAAAAGTCACTTATTTTGCACAGCCCAAACTCTGAAAATCTAACCCAGATGCTGCTACTGTGATGAGAGCAAACAGCCATAATTGGGGCAGCAGCTGTTTCTAGGAACTGGGGCAGGCCTCCTCTGGCACCAGCAGCCACCAGTGCTCATCAACATCTCCAGTTGCTGCAGGCAGCAAGAATGAATTTTCACCCTTGTCTGTCGTATCTCTACCATTTCTTTCACCACAGACCCTATCTTACCTCTTGGGGAAAGAAAACAATTTTGGTTTTGCTGCTGAGAAGACTTGAGCCTTCATATACGACATTTTACTGTAGAAATCCAACTACCAGCACAAAAGGATGAAAGAAAACAAAATTCTGTTCCTAATTTACTACCTGATACACTAAGTATGTTAATTATATTACTGCTATGTTAGAAATACTGTCAAGGTGGTTTGTACTTCTCACAAGCTTGGTAGGGGATTACGTAAATATCTCAGGATATTTACACTGAAAAATCCTTTTCAAGCTGCCTGGTTTTTTTGAATGGTTGTTTCACATCTAAGTCTGTCAGCAAGATAGCAAAAACACAGGCAATGCCTACTTGTCTATTTGTTTGGATCATATTTAAACAATTTTTCTATGTTTATTCCTCTTCTCTTTTCAGATTAACACAGCTGTTTCACTCAGTCAAATCATTACTAACCAATCATAACAAAGAGCTAGTAGTGAGGGACAAAATACCAGCAAATTTACAAGTTGTTGCATTCCAAATTGAACGAAAGGAAGCACCTTGAGCACTGTCCCATGCTGCAAGTTGACGTGTCATTCTGCAGCCTCTAGCCTGACCTTTCCTTAACATCAGCTGAAAAACAAAGAGACTATGCTGTTCGAGCAGCTGCTCTACCTCTAGGCAGGTAACAGTATCATCTGCATGAATGACATCTCTGTCACATTTGTGGCATGTCAGGAAGTCCTTAAAAATCCGCAGATCAAAACAACGCAAGATTTTCATATTGACCTTGAGGTGATGATCAAATATGGTGACTTGCAAACAGCAGATCAGGCTGCATGTGGAGGCCAGCTGTCCAACAATGGATCTGTTAGAAATCTTTACTGTCAAAGATCCATTTGTGTCCTAAGTGGTGTATGCATCCTATTTTCAACAAGAAAAGCAGAAAAAGCATTGCCAACCTTTGATTGTGGTTCTGTTTCTATAAATGTACTAATTTGTGTTATTTTAAACATGATTGCTTCTTCATGGAGCTTTTCACAGAACCCTGCAATGAAGACCTGTTTAACACAAATTGGTAAATATTTCTACCTAATTTCTCTGAAATAATATCAACAATTATGCTTAATTGTCAACAGATAGATATATTCTGCACTGCTGAAACATTCTATTGCTATCGTCAAGCAGCACGGGAGATTGACAATTTAATAATATTCCTTCTTTTATTTTTTTATGTTTTGTTTTGTTCCTAATCTGAGGTAGTTCTTTACTTTTCTTCTCTTTATTTTATAAATAATTAGATATATTTAATAGAAATGTAAACTATAAATGTGGCAATGAAAAGGTCAGCACTAGCATTTGTGCAATATGCGCATTTCTGGGAAACAAAAATTACATGCCCAAGAAAAAAAAAATGCTGGAATGACTGGGACTTGTATGATTTAACAGGCTTTAGCAAACTCCACCACTCCGTCATCTGAAGCAGCAATGTAACCAAACAGAAAGGTTAGTGGTGTAAATCTGTTTCACCACCTAATGAAACCTGTAACTGCACACTCTAAAATGTGCTTGGCAGAATGGCCTTTTAGGAATGAGAACCGCAAAACCCAGCACTCAGATCAGTAAGCTCCTTAAGCAGATGATTGTCAGGAAGATCGGTTGCATTGTAAATGTGTTGCTTTCTTGAAGACATAGGCTTTTTCTGGTTATGGGAAGATTTGGTTTCATAATAGTCAGTCGTGTTCTGGAGCTGGAGTCCTGCAGGCTCACAGAACCAGAGGACAGTTTAGGCTGGAAGGGATCAGGAGGTCACCTAATCAAACCTGCTGCTCATGGTAAGGTAGGTGCTTGAGGCAACCTGGTCATTACACTCTGCCTGAAATCTTTGAATCTTCACCTCCCATCACTGGAGTAAAATTTTATAAGTTGAGGAATTTTGTGTTCTTTCAGCCCTTTTTGTGTCAGTGCAAGTCAGTATTTTTAACTGTTTTTCCATGCATGAAGCAATATGTTGAGGCTTGAAACTTCTCAGAAGTGAAAGGGAAAATTCAGGACTGTTCCAACATGTTCTAGGATGGCATAGAAGAAGGGTTCATAGTAGTTGTTTGAGGGGTCCAGAGGGGAAGGGAAGATGAACTGTGTCTCAGGTGGTGTTAAGAGTGTAGGAACACAGAAGATTGAAACTAGTTTTCAGAAGGGCTTTCTGTATCTCAAACTTTTTCTAATACATCTGGACATGATTTAGAATTTTATTCTTTTCCTATATTCATATCCAGTCTGTGCCACTGCAAGAGTCTGTATCTTAAAGATGCATTCAGATGTCATCCATGGATAGGCAGGCAAGTATTTAGTGTGCAGAAAGAAGCTTAATGGAAATCTAATTGATTAACATGGTCAAAGATGTGATGACTTAAGCATACCCAGATGATTCAAGCAGCTATGGAAATTTACTGGTGAAGGCATAGACATGTATCATTTAGCTCAGGAATTACATAGAATTGGATGACTATTCCTGATGTTACATCTTTAAGCACAGGACCAAGTCCTGCCAACTGGTTATCATAACTGACCTGATTTTTAGCAAGTTTGGAGGGGTTTTTTGTTACATTTCTAATCAATTTCATTTGTTCCATGCTCTTCACTTTCCATCTTCTCTTCACTTTCCATCTTCTTGTTTTTCCCAATATGTTGCCACAGTGTTCTTATACCTTTCTGAGAAATATCAGCTAGAAAGGAAGTGTAAGAAGTGAGCAGCACAGTGTTAGTTTCCATAGGAATAATAAACATATGGAAATAGAAGGCATACAAAATAGAAGACCTGTTCACAGGCCAAGTGGATAATCGACATCATTCAGGATCTGAATACTGGAATTATGGTAGAGTCTGTGCAAAATATACTTTTTTTGGGTTCTTTTTGAAAATGGTTTATACTGTGAAGCCTCCATTATAAAAGCCCAAATCTGAATGAGGTCTTGAACTACATTATTTGAATAAGAGTAATTTCTTACACTGACTCCGGAGCACTGGCATCCTATAGGGACTTAAAATACAGAGTATCAGTTGAGACTTTTCAAAGTAAAGCCAGACATTTTCCTCTGATGACAAAAGAAATCTGTAGGTAAACTAATTATAGATAGTTTTATAAAGCTAAGGGCCAGTATATTAAAGGCTCAGATTTTTAAAAATTACAACTTCAAGAGCAGTTAATTAGATGGCAAAACCTGAAATTTAATACAAAGATTCCAAGAGGCAATTACTTGCATGAACTTACCTTTTTATAAACCAAGCAAAGGAGAATATGCAGGATGGGAAATTAACACCTATGATAACATTCAGCTAGGAGAAATCTGTGTACATAATACACTGACCCTTCTAAAAAAGTCAGCTCTACCTACAGGACAGTGTGACTTTAGAACTTACTAACTCGAGATTTTTTTTCTCTTCTTCAGAAGGAGAGATCTTAAAATAAGAAAATTCTACACTACTGCCTTCATGATCGGAAAAAGAATGAAAACCACCCCCTCACACAGTAGCCTTTTTGTAAAGATTGGATGAAAGCCTGGCCCTGGCAGTTTGGGATGGGAAAAAAATTAATTGTGTACTGAGACATGAGACAGTAATAACTCACACAGGCTTCATTGCTTCATGCCAGACAAAATAAAAATGAAGCCAAGTAAGGGAGAGCTGCTGATGAAACTAGTGCCATCCATTTTTTCCCTACCAATTTGAAAGACCAGAAAGAGGCAAATAAAAACCTTAGATATAAGATTATTCCTTCCACTTTCCCTATGGCTGATCCAGCTAATATGAAAAAGAAATGAAATTAATGCCCCTAGGAGATATTATTTAGGTTGGATGAGCATACAGATCTAGGCTGGGTAATCAAAGTGAGTCTCTTTGTTCAGGAAAAAAAAAAGAAATCAAAAGTGTGATTTATGTATACTCTGCAAAGAGCTATAGTCCTCTCAGAGCCAGGTGAAATTGAAGAGGAAAATGAAAATTGTGGGAAAAATTGATAACATTTATTATCAAGTTTTTGCCATCCAAGAAGCTCTTTTCAAGACACAGACACATGCAAATATGTACACGCACATAGTATCCTCTTGTTGATATTTCAGATTTGCTATTTCTTTAACTTAAAATAGATGTTTCAGATCTGTTATTAGTACAAGAAAAATAGTAAGAAAAACAAGCTTGTAAAATCCATCTTATGCTCATGTGTTTTAAAAAATTGTATTATTAATAAATTTATGATCCCAGTGTCTTTAGTGTTGTAGCTGATGAGACTTTGAAAGGGAACTCTGCCAAGAATTTTTGGTAAAATAAAACTGAATAGGACAAGCATATTGTCCATGATGGCAAAAATGCAGCATAAATTTATAAAATTGATCTCTGTTTTATTTTGAATACTATTGAATGAACATCTCATAGTTTAAAATTCCACTCAAATTCTTGCCATTCTCTTCAAACAATGACATGTTTCTACATCCATATCTGTAAATCTCCCTAGCCTTTTTTAAGATGAAGTCACTGCTTTAAATTTACTGAACAGAGGTACATTTTGTATCCAAATTTCATTCCTTCTCTTCGCAAAATATATGCATGAGACATATTTCAAGTGAGCATGGATACATACACACAGACAGAGAAATCCATTTAGTGCTATTCAAGAACAGATTTAAATACATTATAGTTGTACTTTTATGGCTTGTGCAACTTTCAAAGAGACAGAATTATTTCATCTACAGTCAAGATGCGTGAAAAGGCATAAAAGGTTCCTAAGATGACTAGTACCAGTCTTGTGTGTGTCTGTACTGAATTAAAAAAGGAAAACATTAGAAACTTGTTTTGAAAAATAATCCTGTAAGACATGCAGTATATTTCTAAAGGGATGACAGTACAGACATATTTATTTTTGAAATGTTCCTAATACTTCCCTGAGTACTTATCTTACTGAGTGTAATCAAACTACTATTTACAAGGAAACGTCATATCTTTGGTTCCTTCCTGAAACAGTTCTTGAAGTATACTTTGAAGGTAAATGTAGTAGGTTTGAGCGGTCTCATTTAGGAATTATAAACTGGGATTCATATGCCTCAGAACCATTGCACAGATCCAACATATTTAGGGTTTCTTCAGTGATGACTTTTTAGTGACTTAAGTTCCTTCCCACTTGTGCTGAAAAGCAGGCAGTAAGCTGATGGAAAATAATACAAGATTCTAGGAAGAACTTTACTATTTCTTAAGTGGTTGCAGGGAGTTGGATAATCTAAAAGTAATCAGGTGAGTAGAAAAAAGTTTCTAAACAGAAATTTGTGTGATAGAGAAGGAAATATTGGAATGTTGTTTTTAAAATATAGTAAGGGAAAAATTAGCATCCAATGTATTTTTGACAAAAAAACCCCTGATACTCAAGAGTTAAATAAAATTTCATTACTTGTGACTGCTTAGTATATCCAAAGGAGATCCAAAAATAATACATTTTTAACCAGGCTAGCTCTCTATTTTTCATTCAGGACCCGAACCCATATGTTTATCTGTAACTTAGGGATGTTAGCTATCTATTCATGAGCTCAGAGCTCTCCCTCAGTAGCTCTGTGAATGGACTGAGGCTGCACAGTTTTGCAGGGAGTTGGCATTTGGCTTTCCATAAATATCTCTTGCTTGTGTCATGGTTTCACCTGGAGATTCTTTGATCACATCAGATCAGAATACACCCTGATGGATAACACATCTAAATCAGTAGTTCACAAAATGCCCTGCATTTCCTGAAGCAAACATAAATATTACTGCTGGCACCTGGTGCAAACCCAACTGAATACGCCTTCAGGTGTGCTCTACAGAAACCCTCAGAATATTTATTTAAATGTTGCTATTTCCCTGTCAACTAACTTTTTCATTTGTATGTTTTAGCAAAGCCAGTAAAATCTTACCACAGCCATCTGAAGCCTTTGAATGAATGTTTAATGTCCTTTTAGCAGTATTCACTCAGCTCTCATTTCAATACACCTGAAAACCTGACAGGATATACAAAAATGAGGTTCCATGTTGTTTATTACTTTTGCTTTTAAATATGCCAGTTAAACAAATTCTTACACCAGAACCTCACCTTTTAGAGACCCCGCCAGGGTTTGATATTTCCAGTTTTTATAAGGTGAAAAGATTTTCTTAAATCTTTCTGCAGCTGCAGCATTTCTAAGCAAGCGTAAGAGCAAACAAAGGTGCAAATACAGGAACTTTATGAGCCCCACAGTCCCTGGCTGTGTAATTAAATGGAAATACTTCGGAGTTTCAGGGACACCTGTTGCACTCTCCTCAGATATTGCTGTTTCCAACTAGTTTTCAAAATAGAAAGAGATGGTCAGGGGTCCCTGTGTAAAGTGGCACAAGATTTCTTAATGCCAGGACTAGATTTTGTTTGTCTTGCCGCAGTATTGAGATGCCATAGCAGGAAAACCCTGAGCCCCTGCCACGGCTGAGGACAACCAGGCTTTCTCATGGCATGGGAAGAAGGGGCATGGCAGGGAGAAGTCCTGCATGTGCCCAGCTGTGGGTTGGGGGAAGAAGTCCCACTCTGAGTTGCACCAGGCAAGGCTGAATGAGACGACAGCGAAGGAAGAAGAGAAAAAAGATCAGTCCTACTGAAGGGTGAGGGCCTTCCAGACACGTAGCTGTGTTAGCATTGTTTGCACTGTTGTTTTTCTTTTTTTTCCTTCTTTTTCCTTTTGACACTTCCTTTTGTAAGTAATGATGCCAAAGGAAATATTCGTGAAGGAAAAAGACAAAAGAGGTGTAAAGGCAGTACTGATTGATGCCCCAGTTAGCACCATCACTCCTCCAAGTAGCCTGGTGGGATCTTCAGCAACCAACCCAACAGAGTTTAACATCTGATAGCAACTTTGCAAGCAGCATAGCATCCTATGTTGGGATCTCACTAATACTGAGAGAAGATTTGGACATGGGCATTCCCAATCTAAATTAAGAGAAGGAAGGGTTTTACTTCCTGATTTTTTTCAGGAAACTTCCTTCTATTTCTTCCTTGGAAAGAGCAAATTTAGTTGTTTTACAAAGTAAAATGCTTTTAGTCCAGTGGCATATAGACACATGCTCAAGGTAGACAGAACACTAAGAATTTTTCACAACACTGCCCGGATTTCAAATGGCTTTATTAGAGCATTCATAACAATGCAGAGGTAAAGGACCTTGCGCCCCTTATCTACACACTGCTTTAGGCCACTGTAGCTGTGACAGTACAACTACCAGAATATTTTAATTCAGAAAATACCATTTAATCTTCCCATGCTAAAGCATTTTTGCTCAGACTTTCCCAGGAAATTTAGCTTGATGCAGGCATGTGGGATTTCAGACCAAACAAAGATTTGGTAAAAAGAAGAAAACTGTGTCTGTAACAGAAATTTTTACCTGGTTTTAAATAAAGACAATGCTGTTAACCATAGTTTTCTAAGCATTTGAAAAAGACAGATTATCACAAACTCTTGAAAAAAAAATACAAAAATTTGGAAAGTTGGAAAAATTTATGCAGCAACACTATTTTTAAAGGAGATGTCCAAATAAAGAAGCTTACCTTCAACCATACCAAGACCTACACCATATCCTAGATCATGGGATATTATTTCTGTTATGAACAATATTTGACGTCTAGTGACAGGACTGAAATTCCATTTCACGTGAAAATAGAGCACAAATACAAAAAGGAACTATCATTATTCAGGCCTCCAGAGCAATATGAAGAACAGTTTGTATGATCCAATTAATCTACACAGCTATCACCATCTGAGGAGCATATCTACCAAAAACATTGCGAGGGCACACCTGTACAGGGAACACTCATGAGCTTAGTAATGATCCCAGGTGAGTGATAAGACAAAGAGATAATGCAGCTGCTTGATATTTAAACTAGCACATTTCAGCCACACAGCCGGAGGTGGTTCTGTGTTGGAAAAGGACATGCAGAGCTCTGTGTATATCACTGTAGGTGGTGCTGCCAAGGCTTCCTTACTGTGATCAGCTGTGTTGAAATGGGGATTGCCATGGAGTTCAGAGCCATACAAGAAACACTCCTCACACTGTGCTCTCTTGTCTTTTATATGAGCACCGAGCTAGTAGGATTAATTCAACGTGTTTGTAATTAGTTACATGTGCAGAAACTCAGAATCAGGTATTTCTGTCAGAATATGTCCATCAAAATTAAAATATGTCATTAAAGAATGGCGCTTCTGCTAGTTTTCTGGTAATTTTTCAGGATTCTGGAATTCTGTGGGAAAGGAAAAGTCCAAGATTTCTATGAGATTGAACACCTTGTGCAACTTTTTCCATTGATTTTGAAACGTTCCATTCAGTTCCATTTTATAAAACTAAATGAAAAAAACCAACATGAAACAGAATGTTTCTATTTGCCGTAATTCTGCATTTCTCTTAACCTGAAGCAACAATCGGAATCTTCTTTCTTGACAAAGTACTGCATCGAGTCAGAATTAAAGAAATTTTGAAATCCTTTGAAAAAATTATTTATTTTTGTACACATACATTCAAAGCACGTGTCTATATTATATATATGCTTCTAAACTATATCTATTTTGATTTAAAAATATTGAAATTTTTATTCTCCGTCTTTGATGATTATGAGAAGAAAGGTGATTTCTTTTTATCTCCTAGCCAGGAACTGGCAGGTTTACCTTTAAGCCTGGGTGTTTGGTATTCAATTGTGAATCAATTCACCGTTGGTTCCCTGAGGGGAACAAAAGATCCTCTGTGCCCATTCAGACCTCTACAGTAGCCACTGAGAATATCTCCTGGAACTGCACATAACTCACTGAGTGGGAAATCTCCCTTTGCCACCCTTATAGAGATGAGAACTCTGCTAGGAGGGAATAGAAAACCAGGAGCATCCATATCATCAACAGGATTTATGTGAGAGGCACAGAGGATGTGAGCAATACTTCTGCCAGTAACACAGAACAACAACCCGATGGCTCACAATTTGATGTGTCTTTCATGCTCCCCAGTCAGTTCATTCACACAGAATCTAAATACTTGGACCAAACGTTTCCAACAGGTGATTACTCAAATTCTGTGCACCTGCTTGAGGCCTCACTCTGCATGCATTGGAGCCAACACTCTGCAAAGGCACCCCAGACCAGCCTTCACGTGGTCAGTGTGTGCTGCAGACCTTGGTTTGGCCAGCACAGAACTCCCTACCCTTAAAATAGAAAATAAAAAATGTGAATGCACTTGCTTTGTCACAGTTGTGATATAAATTGAAATTGCTACAAGCCAAGCACATGCTGAGCTGCAATTTCAGCACCTCACTTATCTCAAGCAAAATGTAATACTGGCAGCTAAAAAACAAACATCTGCCAATTCAAATAGACTGTAGAAATAAAGTTCTGAAACACAAACACTTTCTGACAGTTTAGGGAGTCTGGGCAGAGCTGGTAGCAACAAATACAGCTGCACTGCCCAACATCTACCATTATAAGATACTGTTTTAAGTAATTTATAAAACATTGCCAACCTTTAACTGTTTGGGCTGAACTTTCCCAGACGAAGTATCTGTCTTGGGTGGACTTATTTTGGAAAATTTCTAAAATGGTTCAATCATTTCCAAATAATTTGGAGAAAAGTGCAACATTACCTTCCAGCTGAAACATAAATAAACTGTACAATAGCATTGTTGAGAAGTTCTAAGATACCTGTACTTTAGAAAAGGGGACTTCAGAACACCCTCAGCATCCACGTCATGCTTTTTGCTGATTCTGAAAATACTCAGAACCATTTTGCCATGGCAAAAACTTCTTAAAAAATTTAGTTTGTTCTGTGTTCTGTAGATGCTTGCTCAAAACTAGGAGCCGAACTCCTGTGAGATCTCATTTTCACAGAGCACAATCCCACCCTCATCCCCTCCTCCAGCACAGCTGTGGCTGACTGCCTGGGGAGGCAATTTCACCTATAACAAGAGCTCTGGTTAATTCAGGGCATAGAGATCAAAGCCAGCATTTTACAGTCAGTCTCAAGGTGGGCAGCCACGAAGTTTCTGTCCCGCTGAGAGGTCTGCAACAACCTCACTGGTCTCAAATGAAAAAACATACAGGGCAGCTTCACGAGCGTTTGAATCAGATCCACTCTCAGCAGACCTCTACGGAGAAAAGACTACACAGACATAAGCAGGTGAAGTCAGCCACTTTATTTCTACACTGTGTTAGCCAAACAGCTGCTGAGGACTGTACCAGGAGCACTGAGGAATAGTGGTGGATTAGCACAGTGCTATGCCCGAGCTACTTAACTGCATTTCTGTAGGTCATACTGGCATGGACCCAGAAAGATGCTAATATTAAATCTGCCACATGGCTCCCAGGTCAGAGGTTGCTTGTATGTGTCCAGCTTGAAGCGTGAACAGAGGAATTCAGGAATATTTCATATGTGTGTACCTATCTTTCACACAATCTCTCCACACCCTGTACTTTGGGTGAGTGTAGAAGTGATTTGAACATAGGCTGGTAAGGATATTTGGTGACCTAGAGGCCTAAAGAGTCTTTAGCCAATGTACGTGAAACAGAAGTAGTTCAGATTAATTGTACCACATGCTGAAGGGAATATTTTTGGTTGTTTATGTGGCAGTGTTGAAGAAAATAATCTTTCCTTATTTGAAGGTTAATCTTGATTGAATATTCTGCTCTCTCCTAAATGATTTGCGTTTGGCTTACTTGTGATATTCTTTTATTGAAGAATCAGTGCAATTCTGAGTTTTTTCAGTGCACAAAAATTCTTCAATTCATCCATAGTTTATTATGTGAGGATCTGATCTGCCTGGATTAAGTTCTGTGATTTACTACACTAGTAACAAATTAGATATTTCTAAACTCCTGCAAGTTTAAAAATTAATTACTCTGAAATTGCTCTCTGGTTTTATTTTGAAAAAAGATGGGTTGCACCACTGAGATACCATCTTGCACAGTATGAGAGAAAAGTTTTAGTTTTGTGGCACCTTCTGTCTGAAGATCATAAAAACCCTCTCCAAGATCATCGAGTTCTCTTTCCAAATAGCCTATATGGCAGAAGAATGTGGTCTCTATTCCCTTCTTACAAGGGTAATCATAATGAATCATAATATTCCTGAATTTCTTTGAAGATTCATGCAAAGGCAATGAGGTCTTACCTGTTGGCTGCTGTCACCATACTACCATTCACCTGAAAAATGTAAATACAGTGATTTACAAGACAGGAAAAATGTGGATTTATTGTGCACATCATAGCTTTGCTGTAAAGGTAGTTATCTCGTAGAAGTGTGAGATTACTTTGATATAGCATGGCACAACAGGACAGGTAGTAATTTATGTCAAATGGCATTAGATGGAAGAGGTCAAAGGTAAAATTTTGCTTCTGGAGTCTGTTTTGCTATTTAATTAATACATGCTAGACGAGACAGGTAGGACCTGCAAATGCATGACTGTTCTGGTCTGGTACAAAACCAGAAATAAATAGGTTTTGGGGACTGACAGTAGTCACATGACCTGGGTGTGTTTGGAGGTGTGCATCACTTCATTGACATAAGTAAATCACATGCTGCAGGGGGTTGATGAGCCTCATTTACATAAGTTCATATAATTACAGATATTTTGTACTGATTGATGTTTTGAAGCTGCTGTTCTTAGGGAGAAGACTCAGAAGAGGGGGAAAAGGGCAGAAAAAGTGAAGATATCTGGCTCACAAGGGAATGGAAGCTAGGTATAAGGGGACAAGGACATCTCTGTGTGTTAGTTTTTCTATAGTGAGCTGAGGAGCCAGAGATATGTGTAAGGACTGGAAACTATTTGTAGGTGGTTCCAAAGAAAACCAGTACAGGAGAGGAGACCCTCAGCCTGTTCATTGGGTGGATCCTCTGCCAAATCCCACATTGATGTAAGCAGACTGGGAAAATGTGGATGCATTCTGCTGCTTAAGAAGAGAAGAACTTTAGAGGACTTGGCTGTAATACAGTCTCTGTACTGCAAATAACAGAGGAGAATGGGGTACATGTAGGATTTACATGAGCTGCTGGGATCAACAGCTACTGGGAAGTCTTTGCCAATGTCTTAAAAAGGAAACCTGATCATGGTGCAGAGGCACCACTTACTCTGTACTGCTTTGTGTTGAGCAGCTGGAGCCCCAGCCAAGTCTTTGAAAACAGAACTACAACCTTTGTAAAAGTTCAATGTCAGCATTATAGAGAAAAGACCAAAGAATTTGCTTTGCAAGGTTTGTGCAGATCAGGACCCTATCATCTGAAAAGCAGCTTATCCCTGGAGGAGAAGACACCAAATGATTGGGTTTTTAGCCTAACATTCCCCTCCAGTACTCTCTTTTTTGAGAGGTTGCATACAATCGCTCTTTCCTCCAGGGGGATCACAAGGTTTAGCACCTGCTTAGTCTACCCAGGCACGACCACCAACACAGTCCACTGCTGCTGCTTCTGCTCCAAGTTACCTTCCAAATACTCAGGACCTTCTTTCAAACCATGAACTGGCTTTTCCTCTATATAGGACCGTGATAGGAAAGTAATTACGACTTTAAAAACTATGTTTTTCCCTAACCATATTAAGGCAGACACATGGGGTTTCATATTAGGAACCTAAAATAAAGACCCCGTAAGGAGAAGCTTTTGCCTTAAGTGCAGTGGCTGTAGGATAACAGGATTGCTCATTCTGCTCTCATCATTCCTATCAACATTTTGAGATCTTCGCCACTTTTCAACAGACATTAAAATGTACTTTTATAATTTCTAATTTTGAAAAAAAAATGAGGTACATGCTCATTTGAAGCAGCTTTAGACTTCACCCAGTCATCAGAGTGCTGGAGCACATTTGTAGTTCAATAGTTTCACGATAAGTACAGGCTTCAGTGCATTTGTGGAACAGATGCTTTATAACTTAAGCATGGTACAAAGTTTAAAAATCTGTCTGATATGCAAGTAGTACAGATATATCAAAGAAAATTGTCATGAGTGCACAGGGTAAACATAAACTGGAAATCAAGATTTTATAGATCTTGATTAAAAAGAAAAAAGTGAAGTAGTTTCTTAAAAATTAAGCATAGTAAAGTCAAGAAAGAGCTATAAAGCATCAAGTTCCTAGTAGCTGACCCTCTTATTTTCCATGACCATGTTAGCAACAAAAAACCCCAAAAGACAGAAAGAGGAAATACCCTGGCACATTTTTTCTGAGCAACAGCAAATGTGTTCCATCCCACAGAATCCAAATTCACTGGTGAAGAACTGACAAACTGAAGAAACCAGCAGTAACCAGAAACAGAGTGCAGACTTGTCCTAAACAGTTTCATAAGTGACTGAATGGGTGATTTGTTTATGCAAAATTTAATATTTCATACCCTTACAAAAGTATTTTATTTTACACAAAGAAAACAAAACCAACTACCTTAAGAAAACTGTTGCACATATAGAAAGCAAGCTCACATTAAAAAATTATTGTCCTATGTAGACTTAAATAAGGAACTTAAGTAAAACGTACTTTTATACCTCATATGTACCTCTTCTAACGCTGAATGCTAATTATTATACCATAGTTTGTCAGAATGCTAATTAGTATTAGTGAGAAAAAAGAGAGAAGGAAAACCAGAATGTTTGTATATAGAAAGTAAACAGAAAGTCGGCAAATTTTATCTAAGTAATGTGCCAGGGGAATGATCACCAGGTGAAAAGTTACCAATGAATGTTCAATATTTTAGAATTTCCTACCTTTAATACACATGATTTCTCAATCCAAGTGTAATTAAACTGCTTCATGTTACTTTCCCTTTCTTTCAGAAATGAAATAAGAAAAAGAAAAATAACCAGTTAGGTTTGCAGAGCTTGTAAATCGCTCAAGAATCCAAGTAGAATTACTCAAAACTTCAAGACAAATGTTCCTGACTGAAAACTGTGCATGAAATTACTCGAATATTCAGCAAACCACCGTCTTCTTTGTTTGTCCATATTGACTATATCCCCACATTTTCTTACCAGTTCCACTAAACTTCACCAAATCAACTACTTTTGCTGGCAAAAAAAATTTGAAGACATAATTGTTACATCTTGTGTTTAATTTTTCTTTCTGATTTTTTTTGTAGATACACATGAACTAAAATCCAGTTAATTATTATTTGCTTCTGAGAAAGTACAACTTCCATTACTCATTGATAGCTTTCAACAATCGAATTTGTAACTTTGGTGCAGCGGAGTCTAAATTTGAAAGTGAAGTCACAACAGAAAAAAAAAGTCATCCAGACATGTGAAAAATAATAATTATAGCTTCTTGTAGCAAAGGAGATGACTTATTACAGGCTCTCACTGTTTCTTGTGCTGCAGCAGCTAAAAGGATCCATGACAGAATATAGAAAGACTAGGAATGATTTTTTTACTGATCCTTTTCATTTTAACCACTGGGCTAGGATTTTCCAAAATGAATGCAGCCATTGTCAACCTGCCCATATATTTCTGGGTTGGGTTTTCTAAATTTGATTTTTGGGAGATGTTAGTAAAGGCTGGGGAGAGAGGCAGTGTTCAGAATGAAAACACGTAACTTTCAGGGGAACAATCTGCTCATATATACACGCAGTGGGTCCTTTCTGTAAGAGTAAAGGTACAATAAAAGAAACAAAACAAAGAAATTGTTATTCAGCTCTGAGAATGCCACCCACTAAGTCAAGGAAACAGCTCTCCCCAGCATAGATCTGCCCCCCTGACAATCTGGCCCTGTGTTAAAAGGATAACCTCAGTAAAAAATTCTAAACTCTATCCTCCACGGTGCATGAACATACACAAACCAGCTATTTACAGATGTTCGAGGAAGTCAGTAACAATGTCCCGAAAAGGTACGTTATAAGTCTCGCCAGGTGGAATTTCTAAAGAGCTGCTTGGACAAATTCTTGAGAGCAGTCAGAGCTAGTCTGCACCACCCAAGTGGCATCTGTGGTCACAAATCTGCTACATATTGCTGGTCAGGAGCCCTCTGCTGCTAAAAAAACATTTTTTCCTGCCCTATCCATGTCCCTGCCAGGTTACTGTTCCACTTCTAACATGCAGTCTGACTGGGGCAGTGCTGCCACAGAGACATCTTAGTCACAAGAAGCTGTTTGTAACACTGACCAGTCTTAGGTCTGGGTCTGACCTGCATAAAGCCCTGACTGTCTGATCTGCTTCCCTCACTCTGGCAGTGCAGAAGACACCATTACCCACTGCATCTTCATTATGTCTCTGCTGGAGGTAGCTGTAAAGGATAACTCCTGCTCACATCAGTGTTACCTAGAAACAGACCTTCCAGAGGGCCAAAAGGAGGAGGGAAAAACACCTCACTCTTGTATCAAGGAAACTTTCAAGGCATATGACTGGATGGCAAAGGGACCCATTTATAATTTAAAAAAATTGTTGGCAAAAACTTTTGAAACTTTCGTGCTCCAAGGTCTCCATTAATTTGATTCAAGCTTACTAGAATTTCTTTTGTGGGATTTTTGCAAATACATTAAAAATCAGCCCAAACAATTCTGAGAGGGAGAGGGTATAAATTATAACCAGAAAAGTTAGATTAACACAAGGCTGAAATTTAGCTTTAAAAACCGGTCAGTACTGACTTACATGGCATTTTACAAATGTGCAACTGCATTAGCCTGGACAGCTCTGGGATAAGTTTGCAGAGTGAAATACCTGTGCTGTACCAGTGTCTTTGCAAATAATAGGAATAAACCCTTAATTTTACAGGGACTTACACATTTCTGTCCAATTTCTAAACCTACTGGAGTGCTTGAATCTTCAATACATATTGTACATTAAAAAGTAGAGAACATTGAGAACAGATATTGTTTCTTGTCCTCTTTTCCCCTCCAAATTCTGGAGGGTCTTCCATATTGGGCTGTATTGTGACATGCAATGGTAAAAATTAGGTAGAAGCAAGGCAGCCAAGCCCTGGCAATATTGACTATTGATCCAGCTGTACAGAGTCAGATTACTTGGAAAACAACCCTTCAATTTTTCACTTCAGTGACGCTGCAGGGCAGTTGCTTTTAGGATCATTACCCTTGTCTGTAAAATAAAGGAATGTGAGAATGTGTTTGAGTAAATTCTGAACCCATTTGAACTTTGTGGGTTTGAAACTTAGTCCTAGAGTAAAATCACTGCCTTCCATGCACACATCACCTCCACAGCTAACCAGGGCATTCACACCAAGACTGTGGTTTAGCTGATCCATAAATCATCCATAAATCACCATAATGCTGTAATGAGTGTACTGAGAAATACCCACATTGCCAACACTTTATTGCATGAGAGTTACTTTAAGAGAGGAAAATCCAGAAGGCACGTGTTTCCTTATTATATTAACTGGCAAAGAAATTAATGTCACTGATGCACTAGCAAGGGGTGGCAGAACCCTCTTTCTTTAGCCTGGCAGCTCTGCAGTGCAGAATATTGCCATTTATCCAGGGTTTGGATAGCAGGAACTCTAAGCTTAGTGGCAAAAATTGAACAGAAAACAGCCATAGACCAACTAGTGTTCAACTTGTCCACGCTCATAAGTTTTCCTTTCATTTTTGTGTAATATTCTAAGCAAGGAAGAGAAGTCTCATGTAAGAGTAAAAGGTTAAAGGTAAGAGCGGCCTTAATCTGTGAAAACTGCAAGACACAAGTAGCAAGAATATGCAGCATGCATTGATGACAAGAATCATAAGCAAGAAAAGTTGTGGGACATTTTGGCTGATCAAAGTTAGATGAAGAAGATTTTCTCCAATTTTACTTTATTTTTTTTTCATATCTAATTGCTGTTAACAGCCTCGGCAATGAAACTGTCCTTTCATTAAATTAACTGTCTTTAAAGGGAATGAGATGTGGCTTTTTTTTTTTTTGAGGATTATTGCCATCTCCAAGAACTCAGTCGTCCACATCTCAGTAAACCAGATCACCCAAGTCTGGTTTTCGCTGGATATTTGATTTGAGGAGATTTTTTTTAATTTGGAGAGGACATCAACGCAGAAAGGACACTCTTGAAACAGACACCTTGAAATAGAAAAATAAGTATTATGGGATATATTAAAATAGAAAACAAATGGATAGAATTGAGGTTTACACAAGTTTACAAGATGTTTAGGAAGATTGCTTGATGGAAATAAAACTTGGACAAGATCTCAGTCTCAGTAGACTTGAGGTGCATGACTGAGATTGAACTGGCTTAACTTCTGAAAACTGCAGCAAAAAAGACTGTATAAGGAAAATCAAAAAGAACGGAAAAAGGGAGAAAGAAAAAATGCCAAAAGAAAGCAAGCTTCAGGAATGGAGAAAGTCCATCTCAGACAGCAAAACAGTCCTTAAAAGGAAACAAGGAAAATACTTCAATTGTCTTCCCAGTCTCAGGTATACTGAGCACATGGAATATCCTCAGAGGTAGGAAAGAGTTTCTCTCAAGATACTAACGCTGGCTCAAGAAGCTGTTGTTTCAGACCAGTGCTGCTGTAAGGTGGAAGGTATGTCAGACAACGATCCCTCTGTGTTCACCCTTTCTGTTATAGTCCTTCCCGAAGCATTTGCTGTAACCACTCTCAGAGACAGATTACCAGACAATGCAGACCTTCAGTCTGACCCTGCACTGCACCTCTCAGCTTTTAAGACCTAAAAGCAATGCGTGAAATAAACCCAAGCAGCAAGGATTTAAACACAAGTGGCCATAGTGTCTCGATATTTGGATCTATTAAGAAGTGTGTGATCAAAAGCCAAATCCCTGCTGAGGAACCAAAATTGATGAGATCAGTCCAGACACAGGGCTCTGATTCAGCTCGGCTTTCACACTACAAGTTGTAAAGTAATTTATCACTGAAGAAAACCACATATTTGTATCGCATTAGCAGAAATTTCCCATGAATAAAACAAAGGATTTTATTTTGTAACTTTTCTTCAACCTTAAGAAGCCTTAGAGTAGCCTCCGGTCCCCCATAAAATGAAGAACAAAGATTAATTTGCGATTTATGCAGTAATTTTTACAGTCAAGCATAACAAACAAGGTAACAGATTTTCCAGATGTCCAGAGCTCTGGAGGCACTATTACCAGGACTAGGCTGCCCTCTCTCGTACAGAGGGAAATCTGCACTTGGAAGTAGTGTTTCAGAGTTAAAAATATCTGAGAGGAGGCTGTGCTCTGTACAGGAGGAGGGGAGGTATAAAATGTCCATTTCCAAATGAGTACTAATCAAATGAGACTATATTGTTGCTATGTAAAGCTGATCCTGTTAGTACTTAATACATAAATGATGTTTTCAGACAATATTTCATTTTAGACATTTCATCTCTGCAGGTTTATTAGGCAACACACGTTTCTCTCCTCTCAGACTGCACAGTTCATCTGCAAAGCCTACCTACCACAAATAGAGAGGCTTAGAACATATCCCCACTGTACTGAAGTGTTTTCACTCTAGAGTGAGACTGGAAGTTGTAAACTTTAACTCCCTCAGCTGTCCTTCCCTCAGCCTTGCTCCAGCCCTGCCATACAACCCCATCAGCCATGACTGCTGTTAGAAACCTGCTGGATCCTAAGCCCTTCTCTGCTGCACGAAGTAACAGAACACTCCATAAATTGAGGGGTTTTCTCCTTTCTTCTGCAACAATTTGTTTTTACTTTCTGTACAGTAGCAATTGAGGGGAAAATGAACTCCACAACAATAAACCTTTGGAATTCTTCCAGAAAAAAAATGAAGTACAAATCAATTTTTCTTCCTTAGGTCAGACAAGATGTTAATTTCTATAGTGATTTCCTTGGCTTTTACTCTCTGTTCTTTAAATTTTGTCATATAAGTAAAATTCCTCCCACCCAGTACAAGACAGTGGACAAACAGGATATACTAAGAATTTGCTTTTACTAGTGATAATTTCCCTAGCTGTCAACTCACTTTATGTTGGAAAGCGTAAATTCTTTGCGATCACATCGAACAGCTTTTCCTCTGTGTATGATGTATATGACCACTATGTCTTATATTTTCTTCTTGGTTAACTCATTTTTGTTAGTCTCCTGGCTATTGACCCAAGGTACTCCTATCATCCTTAATTTCATCCTCAAAGCTTGTAGATTGACTGAAAGGGATTTCAAGTATTGTCAAAAGTTAAAATGGCTGCTCCTTAGGTAGGAAGCAGCCAGAACAAGCTAGTAAATCTCCTGCTCCAAAGACAGGCTTTGTGCTTTGTGCTGTGTTCTGAGACGAGAAATATGAGATGTATAAAGGAATCCACTAGCACAAACCCTCTGAATAACTCAGACAAGAATGGGACATCCTGTTTGGTTGGGTTTTGTTGCTGTGATGCCCAGCACAGCTGACTGAGGCACAGGGGCAGGAGGTATAATACATGAGACACAGGAATGTAGAGTAGCAGAGCTACAGCACAGGCAGTGAACTGAACCTTGACTTCACACCCCCAAAGGCCTGGCCAGAGTGGCTGGGGAAACTTGATGGGAATAGGCCTTTATCAGACTACCTCCCACCTTGAACCATGGGAGCCAGAAAGGAATCACAGTTCCCTCCTCGGTCTTCTAAGGCAGAGAATGTAGTCTAAATCTAGACCTGCTTTGGGAAAATATGAATAAACCCAGCAAAAAGTGTGGTGACTTGAGCCTTCTCACTGGGAAAACAGTTCCCCACACACACAGCCCTTCATTCTCCCCAACAAGAGTGTCAATTAATGTTCTGTATGGCTAAGCATTTGCTTTAACCACACTGCTTGTAATTAGCAGTCTCTATTAATACTAGGCATCTGAGACCTGCAGGGTTTGAGTAAAAAGTGCCAGGGCTCAAGTGTTTATGAGCAGTTCATATACAGCAGGAAATTTCTTGTTTTTCTTGAACGGTTGCCCTGTCTGTACTTGCCAAAAACTGCATGGTGAATAGTCATTACCCAATTTAATAGAGATGTGGGCTAAAATTTCTGCTACCTGGTTTTACACATAGGCTGTGGTTAGAGGGGAAAACAGAGAGAAGTCTCATTGCTTACATGTCGGTATGTAATTTAAGTGAAAGCAAGAAGTTTGAATAAGTCACTCTGTGTCTACCACCTTAAAGTAGGCTTTTCAATTCCTTGCAATGCTATGGATTAGTGATAGATGGGAACAAATCCCACATATCCTACCATCATCAATTTTTATGGCAATTCAAAAGCTACTTTTAAAATGAATTTTGCCTTTCACATATATATTTAATTTCGATTATCAGTATGGATTTTTGTTCCGATAGTTTCATTTTGCAACACAAATCACTAAAACAGAGGAGCTTTGTCTCCACCCTTTCTTTGTGTTGTATATTTTAGAAATGGCTTTCATACCTTCTTATGCTTGCATTTATGGTAATTCTGAAGTGTTGGGTTTTATTTAAGACGAAAATGAGTTGATTCTAATTCACTAGGAACAAAATCACTCCATCCATACCCTGTTTAGCCTTATGCTCTACTCACAGACACCTTATGAAACAGGCACTAACTAGCACTGCACTAACAATTTGGTGTCTCATTTTGATGCTTGTTCTCTCATAGTTTCAAGTCTGTATTTTGAGTTTGCTAACAGATCTGTTTAGGAGCTAAGCAAGTTAAAGGAGCTCAATGCACAAGACTCGGAGCAATTTACTATATAGCAAAATGTCCCTAAGAAAGGAATGGAAGAGACTGAAGATTTCCTGAAGAGTGAGACAGTCTATCTCCAACTTCATTTGATAAAACTCAGCCCTTTATCAAGAGATCTGTCTACATGGTATAGATAAAGCCTATATGAGAAAAGAATTTGCTGTAGGTCTTTTTGTTTTGCTTTGTTTCTCTTTAGCTTACACCTGGGTATTTGGAATCAGTCCATTTTTGTTATTTTAAAGTCTATTGTACTTCATATACAAAAATCCAGGGACGGTTTTATTTTCCTCCAAGCTTCAGCAATATTCATGCTAAGTGTTCTTCAGTGTGCCCATAGATATTGAGATTTTTTTTGTTTCTAACAGCCAAGAGGGAATGAAAGGCACAGATTTGCCAGAGCAGTAAGGATATGCAGTCCCCCCATTAATTACTATCACTGATATACATGCCACTCTTGTAGTAACAGTATAGAAATATTTATTTTCTCTTTCAAAGAGCCCCAGTCAGAAATTGGCAGACACAGAAATCCATTTCAAGTTGGTATTGTTGACTTCTACAGCAATTATAGCAAAGCCAGAAAATATGAAAATTATTTGAGTCTCAGCATATCAACCTGAATAACATTAGCTTTCTTCCACAGAAGAGCTTTGCACTGCAAAGTTATTCACATTTACAGAACACTAAAAAAAAAAAAAAAAAAAAAAAAACAAAAAAAAAAAACAAAAAAAAAGGAAAAGGAAAAAGGGGAAGGAAGGAAGGAAGGAAGGAAGGAAGGAAGGGAATTTGCTTGACATATTGCCAAAATAAAACATTGTCAGGCACCACAACAGGTTGATGCAAATTTATAATCTGTGCTCACTACTTAGAAGGGAAAACTTATCCTATTTTTCTACATCTATGCAGTCAAAAATTGGTTATAATACTTCTTTTTTTTATTGCTAAAAGGAAAAAGCCCCAGTCATATGGGAGAGCATTGCTAGATGGCTGTCCAGGAACAAATTACTGAGGCACAGATTACTTGTATTCTTGCAGTTTAGAGGTGTAAATGGATGTCTCTTCCTCACCCAAACAGGCATTAATTATCTCCCTAAGGCCAGATCGAAACCAAAGATTTGATGGCCATGAAGGCAACTGGTCACTGCTGCACCTTCTCCTGAATTGTATGATAAAGACTGGGATTTATATCTACTGAAGAGAGCAGGAGAAAGAGGTGGAAGATAGATCAGCATCAAATCTGTGTTTGTTATTCCTGGCAGACAGCAGGGGGCTCTGGGGATCAGTGCCTGAGGGTAAGTGGGCTGAGGATTAGTAAAATAGCTGGGAAAGTAGAAGAGGACGACTTATGTACTTCTTCCGTGCACCCTGGGAGCAGTAAAATTAAAAACATAATTTCAACCTCTGCTTCCCTCCTTTCAACCAATTTTTCCCTACTACGGAGTTCCTGGAGATCATATAGAGGTAGGTGAAGAAGAAGCCCCAAAAGCTGGGTATGGATGACTTGGCATAATGCACTTATTTTTAAATAGCTGCTGCAGCAATTGCAACAGGTACTGGTAGATACTTGCTACACTGAGATGAGGACGATTCTTCTCTGGAAGACAGGCTCAAGTCAGACTAATCTCTTGGAAATGGAACTGGACTTTACAATTCATGCAGTCAGATGAGAGATGCTAACGTGCTTTTTGTCAATGGAAACTGTTTAAAGGTGAACAAAACTACAGGGAAACTCAGACCCAGTCTAACTACAGACTAGATAGTATTTATCCATGAGCTTGGAGAGTGAAAATGATATGCCCTTTGAGATTTTCCACTTTTCCTGAGCTTAAACTAATTTTAAAAGGAAATATGTTTACAGATGTAAAGAAAAATTTTCAGCAGTTTCTTAAGCTAACAGAAGTAAAAAACAGAAACTGCAAGCAGACATACAGTGGTGTGTGAGAATGTACAGAAAAAGCAATTGTTTAAGCTTAGAAACAGCCTAAATTGACACAAAAGGCACAAATATTTGGCTGTAACAATGCTTTTCTCCAGCTACAACAGCAAATATTTTCCATCTTAACTTCACCATGGGCTACAAGAATCTGGCACATTCTGCTCTCTGAAGACACTCTAAGAATTAAAGGCCACTGAAATTTCTTGCAAAGACAATATGGATAAAACAGCGTCCTCCTCCCTGATGGGGGATTTTGATGCACATTAGCAGGTGTTCTGAGAATCCTAAATTGTCATAACAATAATTCATCAAATGAACTGAAGGCTCAGGTATCAGAATAGTACTACAGGCACAACAGAAAGAAAACCCCTTAGCTTTTAAATTTCTGTAACTCATAGTCTTTTGTTCTTAAAATTGCTTCATACGTGGGTAGAAGCTGTAGGAAAATAAATCTAGTTGTCTGACTATGGATTAAGACCTGGACTCTGCAAACAAAGGAACTTTTTTATGCCTTTGAACGTTTGAAAAGCGAAATTCCCCCAGATACCAATCTCTGGACAGCTGAACACTTTATCTACCTTGATCTTTTTTCTTGTTTTTACTTCTGTAATATATATATATGTAAAATATTCTTTCATATATATCATAGTATATTGTTATGTTTTACTAAGTCTATGGGCCAGATAAAAAGGATGAAAACTGTACTGGTTCAAACCGGTAATTCGGTGCAGTGTATTGGAACAGAACATTGTATCATGGGATTCAGTGTGTTTTGCTGATACATGCAGACACTATTAATTTCTAACCCCAGCATTTCGAGTACCTCTTTTGAAAATGTGTTGCTTTGACTAGGAAGATTTGTTAAAATTTATTTTGGGAGTTTTTATCTAGGTTTGTTGGGTTTTGTTTTTTCCTCCTGAATGATGGGTAGTATCAGCCTGTATTTTAAAACTCTAAAGTGAGTGCTCTTAAATAAGAGTCAAAAATTAAGCAAGTTCTAGTGTGTACTGGTGTAAAACTGTTACTGGAATGAATTCAGGCAGAAAAACATTACATCAAAGCATCAAGTATGAATGGAGTGAGTTGCATGATTTAGTTTAACTGAGCAAAGTTGCTTTTTTTTACCTTAGGTTTTATAAAATGACAATATATGAACATTGAAGTGTTCAGAACTAGCCCTTTACAAAGAGCGCATTATAATCCCTTTCTTTTCTTTATTTTTTCCAAAATTCATGAAATAAGAACAAATGATTCCTTGGGCAAATTACTTAAACCTCCAGTTAAATTTCACATGCTGGTTGTACCATTTTTTCCCACACAGCCTAAATGCATCCTCTTGAAAGATAATTTTTTTTCCTGTCATCGCAAATTCAATCTCCTCAGAAAAATGCCTTCATATTAAGTGCCCTTCGACATAAAAAGTGAACTGCTGGACATAAAGGATTG
Source organism: Pachycephala philippinensis (assembly GCA_013397055.1). Taxonomy (NCBI): domain Eukaryota; kingdom Metazoa; phylum Chordata; class Aves; order Passeriformes; genus Pachycephala; species Pachycephala philippinensis. The sequence goes on along the minus strand of VWZT01005798.1, from coordinate 696,671 downwards.
CTCTAGGTTCAAATGAATGTGAAAAAAAATATTGTTATGCTTTAAAATGCCAGACAAGTGCATAATGGCTCTAGTATGGTTTGATTAGAGCACGTTTGTTTACATGTGCTCATGCAGCCCCATACACCTGGTGCATCAGATTCTTGGAGCTGCTGGAAGGCAATTTCAATGAGTGTCACCCTTTGACTCTAAGGAGAAGCTTTTTAATGCATCCTTTCCTCCCATTGCCCCAGTGAGCCAGAGGGAAGCTGGATCTCACACCTCCTCTATGGTTCTGGGATGTCCAGCTCTCCGACAGCAGGTGCATGGAGTCAGGTCCCTTCCTGCTCCCACATTTTGGAGGTGTTGAGCTTGGCAGTATCAATGCTTCAGACCTGCAAGGCCATTTATTTAAATATAGGCATCCAAAGTATATGCTTATATTAGGAAGGAAACTATGATAAGTCATGAAAAGTAGGTTTGGAGGGCTTCAGTTTCTCTGCAAATGATCTTAGCTGCTCTCTGAATTGTATACCTGAAATTAGAAGGTGTGCACATTCCCTATAGTTTTAAAAGTGAATATATCGCTTGGTGTCACTTTACTGGAAATGGGTAAACCACACTGTAAATTTAGAATTTGCTGTTTCAAGGGACTATTTTTTTTCACAGAAGCATAAAAATTTCAGTGACAAGTTTTGGGGTTTTTTAATTCTAACTGACTTGATTGGGAAATACATAATCTGAAGCACAAAGAGCTTCTGAAATATTCTGTAATAATAATTTCTTGTAATTGTTTCATCACTTTGGTTATGCACTGGTACAGGCTTATATTCTGAAATGTACTGGGTCCAAGACACTTTCAGCAGTCACAGTTTTAGGATGATCTACTCTTGAAGAACCCAGCTGAGATCCCACAGTTTGTATTTTAAATATCATATTTGAAAGTTTTCTTGGCCTTTTCTTGCTTTCTTGGATTAAAACTGAAAAGAATTCAACTGAAAGATTCAAATGAGCGTTTAATCCTACAGCAGGATTTATTACAGTGGCAGAATGATTGCTTCAAGCAAACTTAAATACCAACATATGTAAACAATCGCTGCCGTGTTCAGCTGATCTCCTAAATTATAAAGATTTACTCTGGGATAAAATGTGCTTTTAACCTGGGGTCCATTGTATATGGTAACATAGAACAGAGATGGAGAGACTGGAACTGGGAGGAACTGTGTGCCAGAGACATGGGACTCTGCAGTGATACACTGATTTGGAAGCAGTATACTCTGTCGCTTCCCAAGGTGAAGGTTGGTCTCCTTTTTCTATCACCAAGAGACCACCTAAGAAAACTGGAAAGAGAAAAATTCCACATTTTCTCAGGCACCTAAGTTATCAGCAGACCAAGGTGAACAAGATCTAATGAGCCAGATGAGAGAAGAGGGTTTTTACATCCCAATTCACCTTCCAGACAGGGCAACCCATCTTTTCAGCCCTTTCATAGACTACACAAAGTAGGCTGCCTAAAGGGTCCTACTACCATCTCTGTAAGGTCTGTTGCAATCTGAGACTGTCAGAATCTTTAGCCCACATCTACTGTCTATAGATAAAATCTGAAACTCTGCCTAGACAAATTTCCCATTTTTGGAAGACGATTTTTAACAAGGAAAAATCTGTCCTCTGTGGCAAGATGAAAGGAGCTTGCTGATGAAGCTGTTCCTCTTCATGCTTCGGGAACTACTGTCAGAAAACCATAAGGAAAACCTAAACAAATCAGAGAGCTAGTCATCATATCTCATCTCTATTTTATCTGTGCTCTCAATGTGCAAGGACCATTAGAGTACAATTCAAATTTTAGAGGTTTATAGGATTTCTTTTGCCCAGAACATACCTCTCCACCATCAGGGATACATTCTTAACAGGTTGGAGATTGACTTCAAGCAGTGCAATATCAGGCCAAGATGAGTGATGAATCAGCCCTCCTTAGAGATGCTTAGTTGTTAAAATTTTAAAGAAATACAGGTTAAGGAGGTAGAAATGCTTTGCTTCAGGAGCTGAACAATTTTTTTTTCTGATGTACTAAAATTACTTTTTTTTTCACACCAGTAATTTTTTTCATGCTGGATCACTGCTCCTAACACAAACTAGAAGAGCAGAAAGAGATAAAATCTGAATGTGCTAAATTCTTAGAATGAGTCTCATCCCACTGATGTCAAAATTTTCATCCAAGTAAGTATTTCATTACCACATTTTCCAGTCAATATGGATTTTAGCTTATCAGCTGAGAGTCAAAGTGAAAAGGTGAAGGTACAAGGAGACATCTTAAATTTCTGTAATGGATGCTTAATAAGAAAGAACACAGGGACACAGTAAATCTAGGTATCATTATAGTGCCATTTCCACTATTCCTACAGGGTGGTACTGATAGTAGTAGATTTTCCTTACTGCAGTCACTATTTCTCTGTTGAATCCATCTATGGATAGAGGAGGAAGAAAACCCTTCTGCATTTTTTCTTTATCTGACACAGATCTTCTGGCTTACGAAGTGGTATGTCTCCTCCTCTTTGTTCAGACTGCATCCCTTGTTCTGTGTTTGGAGAGATAAGACAGAAGCCACTATCTAATATAAGCAGATGTGAGGTAGGATAAGTTGTAATAGGAAGATGTTTTATTTCTTTAATTCCTGTGCAAGGATGAGGAGCTGTCAGACCAGATAAGAAGCAATGGGACAAGTTTTATTTCTTTCATTCCTGTGTTTAAGGCAATAAAGGGAAGAAATATGAAGTGTCTTGTACATCTGCTATGCTAGCCACTGCTGGAAAGTTGCCAGCTTCAGGTCTTTGGGAATGTATGAGGCTTTGCTCCTATTGCCTCGGCACAGAGCTGAAAACAGCTCTGCTGCACAGTGCAAGACTGCGTTTGACTCCTGTCCCTCCCACCCCAGGCACGTTCCCTGCATTACTACTGCCTTGTCACCACTGTTGTCCTGGCCCTGACCCTTTTCGGAGCTGGCTTTGAGAAATTATTCCTTACTGGATGTTTTGAATGTCTGAAATCAGGTCAGCCTCACTTTTCCTCCCTCAGTACTTTGGGTATAAAACCAATATTTAGCAATGAATGCACAACACTGTGTTTATTTCATTAAAAAGTTCAGAAGGTTATGCAAAGGGGTTGATTCAAGTAGGTCTCTTGTACTGGAGCCACAGAAAATCTCTTTCTCTCTTATCTAAAGCAAAAAAATGAGAGAGAGCTAAAAGGACCAGTCAGTCTATGAAAACATGAGTACAGATTGTCATACTAAGACTGTGTCTCTATAAGTAGATATTTGTTACTTTCTAATTATCTAGTAATAATAATAGTAACAATTATCTAGTAATTATCTAGCAATAATAATAGTAACCAAATATTGCCATTTCTTTTACTCATTTTTATTTACTCCTAGAAGGTCTGAAAGGTTTTTGGAGCCCAAGACATACCTGAACACCATTGGGAAAGTGTGGCACAGAGAAGTTAAAAGTTCATTATTATTACATAGCCCAGGAAATGAGAACACTCCCTGCCTCTCATTCTGACCACAAGATGTAGCTTTCCCTTTCCATACTGACCCTTTCATTCGGGATTACAGGCTGTCATTACTTACCAAATAAAACGGCCAATGTAAATAGACCATGCCTCAGGGGAGCCTGTGCTGGAAAAATACACTATGAGCAGGTGGTAATGTGTCCCCAGGGTCCTTCACCACATGATGTCCCAGCCCTGATGGGGGAGACACAAGATCTGCTGGGGCAAGGATCATTCTGTGGCTATAAACTGGCCAGGGGTGAGCCACGCTGAGCTGGGCAGGCCTGTAGGTGCAGGCTTGACCCTGCATCCTGGGAGGCTCCTCTGCCTCCCACCTTCTTTTAATACTTTTATTTTGTTCTGGGTAAGGCGCAGTTGGTGCCACACTATAGGGAGCCATGCATACACCACCTCTGTGCCTGTTTCCTGTTCCTGTGTTTCTTCTTGACCACAGTGGCAGGGAATTGGGGTGCCAGGGACATTCAGGGGGTTCAGGGACCCACTGGATCTGTAGGCAGTCCATGCACACACAGACCCCCAGCAGGAGGCTCCTTAGGCCTCACTGCCCAGGGGCTTACTTTAAACCATTCGATTGAAGGAGCCATCGCTGGTACCAAGGGCCTTACCACCATTCCTACCACCATTCCTAATGCTGATCCTCACATCACTCATTCCTAATGCTGTGAGCAATCACCAACCATATGAAGCTCAACAAGGGAAAGTTCTGGATTGTGCACGTGGGGTAAGGCAACCCTGGATGTATGGACAGACTGGGGAATGAGGTACTGGAAAGCGGCAACGCGGAAAAGGACCTGGGGGTCCTGGTCACTGGCAAGTTGAACATGAGTGAGCAGTGCCCTGGCAGCCAGGAGGGCCAAGTGTGTCCTGAGGGGCATCAGGCACAGCATCACCAGCCGGGCAAGGGAGGGGATTGTCCTGCTCTGCTCTGCACTGGGGAGGCCTCACCTCAGGTTGTGTGTGCAGTTTTGGGTTCCTCAATGTAAACAAGACATTAAACTATTAGAAGTGTCCAAGGGAGGACAACGAGGATGGTGAAGGGCCTTGAGGAGAAACTGAGGAGCTACTGAGGTCACCTGGTCTGTTCAGTCTGGAGGAGACTGAGGGAACACCTCACTGCAGCTACATCTTCCTCATGACAGGAGAAGGAGGGGCCGGCACTGATGTCTTCTCTCTGGTGACCTGTGAGAGGACCCGGGAGAATGGAATGAAGCTGTGTCAGGGTAGGTTTAGGTTGGATATTATGAAAAGGTTCTTCATCCAGAGCATGGTTGAGCACTGGGAGAAGTTCCCCAGGGAAGTGGTCACAGCACCAAGCCTGATAGAGTTCAAGAAGCGTTTGGACAATGCTCTCGGGCACGTGCAGGGCCAGGAGCTGGACTCGATGATCCTTGTGGGTCCCTTCCCACTCGGTTTATTCTGTGATCCCGTGATTCTGCGATTCCGTGGCTCTGGGATCCCGACGCCGCTCCGGATGTCCACCACCGGGTGGCGCCCGTGCCCCGCCTACGGGGCCGATCCCGCCTCTCCCGCCGATCCCGGCGCTTCCCGGCCGGGCAGCGCTGCGCTCCGTGCCGCCGGACTTCCCGCAGGAGCAGCGAGGGGGCAGCAGCGGCCCGGGGACACGGCTCTGTCACTCCTCGGGAGGCAGCGGAGCCGAGCGGCGAAGGCGGCACTCTCGAACACTTTAAAATGGCACGGGTGCTGCCCAGTGCCAAGAAAAGAGGTGCCCGCTCTGCACCAGGTGCAGAGGACTCCTAGTATTTGATGCTGGTACTCCTTTATTAAATAAAGCAATGCTTAGGAGTGAGTGAACAAGCTCACGAGCTGATGGTTGGACTCGGTGATATTAAAGGTCTTCTCCAACCTTAATGATTCTATCGTTCTATGATTCTAAGCCGGTGTAACTAGATAACCTCCCCCTAGTCCATTCTGTGGGTGTATTTAAATATTTTTGAAGTGGTGAGTATGTTCATCCCACCCCGAGATCTTTCCAAACCCATCATAGCCCTTTTGGCTGTAGGCTCTTTACAAATCAGTTTTTCTCTTTGTTTCACCTGAATTTTTTTCCTCTTGCTCATGTCTCCCTGCCAGCTGCCCGTTCTCCAGGAGTCACCTCGGAAGAGAGCCAGGCACATGTCTCGATGACAGAGAGGAAACACTTGTGCCCGGCAGAGAGGCTGAAGGCCACCCGGGGCTGTCTCCCCACCCTCATTCAGAGGCACATCAGAGTATCTTTCGTGGGATTACCAGAGTTTGGGAACTGTGTCTTTCTGGGTCTGTAGGTATCCAAAGCAACTGCTCTCAGGAAAATTCTGTCATTTTGAAAATTCATAATTTGTCTATTCTGTCTTAAATGTTGAAGAAAAAAGAGCTTTTTTGGCTTTACAATAATGACAGTGTAAAGGCATATTTGAGAAGTAAAAAAAAAAAACGAGTTTTTTTCATATTTATTACTTGAGACTCACTGAAAACCTGGAAGAGGAAATAGGAATTGCTTTGATGCCTCATGTAGAATGACATTTTAGTGTTAAACTATGCTCAGAAAAAAATTGTCTGCTGTCTTTCAATCCAGTGCTAGACTTGCCACTGTCTTGCACACTGGGGCATACATTACTAGGGAGCTGGACATAAAGCATTAAATCATGTACCTGTTTTACTCAGGGAAGTGGTAGAATCACCGTTCCTGGAAGTGTTCAAAAAACCGTATAGATGTGGCACTTGGTACAGTTTAGTGGTGAACATGGCAGTGGTGGGTTTAGTGGTTGGACTCAATGGTCTTAGAGGCCTTTTACAATCCTAAGGATTCTATTCAGCTTCAGCAGTAGGACCTACAGTGTAATGTCAGGATTTTCATTCATTTTACTCTGATGTTTGGTAACATCCTCATCAGATGTTGAAGATGAAAACTTCTTGGTGACAGATACATAAGAATGAAGGCATGCGTGGTCTTCTCTGCCTAGAAGAATCTAAAATAGAGAAAAGTCTAAACCAAATATAAAACTCAGGAGGTTCTGTCAACTAGAGACTTCATTTGAAATACGCAGGTTATGAGTAAAGTTCTAAATAGCATGAAGGACTGTTCCACGAAGACTGTCCTCTGGCTTTGAGGTCACCTGTCCTGGGCTAGTTTGTGTGCATACTGCTTATGACTGTGCACTCTCAATCTCCAGAATAAGATGACTTCATGTAAACTGTATATTGTGAACGATCCCTATCCACTGCTGTCTCACAAACTATGTCTTGGCAGTGCTTGAGAGAACGGCACGTGTCCCATACCAAAACCACAAACCATGCAGGGACCTCTCCAGCAATGTAACAGCATAGACACTGAAGCTTCTTGATACCATTTCTTTTTAACTTGTGACGTCTCCATGGGGCAGGTTTAGTGTAGGCTATGGTAGAAATCATGGTATGCATACATGGGTACTGTATTTCAGCTCAGAAAGAGTCTGGCTGCAGTTCCTTTGCACAGAGAGCATGGGAGTGGGGAGTGCTCAAATGTCAGTCAAGTCCTTGGCATCTGTTCCAAAACTTGAAGTGGTGATCAAAGTGATAACAATTTTGGAAGTGGTGTTACTTTATGGTAATTACTTCTCTCTTACAAACTATGGATATCCCCAGATGATACAATATGTACAGTTCATGGAGATAACTGGTGTGTTTTACTTAGGGTAGGGAAGGCAAAAATAGGGTGGTTCCAACCACATCAGGGCTATTTCTATCCTAGAAGGAGATTTTTTTTTTTTTAAATTTGTTAAGCCTAGTGAACAAAGATTTTTAAGACATAATTTGCATCACAAGTTCAGGGGGAATTACGTAAAATGGAAAAGAAATCTGAAATTTTTGTTCCCCGAGATAAAGGTTGGGCTGTATCATAGGATGAGCAAACACCACAAACCAGGTAACCCTTAGAAATAGATTTGTATCAGGTCCTGTGGTTACAAGTGAGAAATAATCTTCAAAGCATATGTATGACCCATAGTTACACCTTAGCCAGGATAAGACACCTTAGGGCTGTCTTTCAAAAGAGTTTTCAGCTCATGCTTCGTAACATCACTGTCATGCTGTTAAACATTAAGCTTGTACTCCAAATATCTGTATAGACAGCTGAATTTCATACATTTATCTCCATGTACCTCCAGTTGACACTTCATTTTTAATGGAGGAAGACAAATTTACTCTTGAGGAGAGGTTCTTATTATGGTCTACTTGCACATTTTGGTTGGTTAGGTTCTGTCTCCAGTTACTCCTGTGAACAGAACTTCACCAGTTTGGCAGTTTACTTTTAATCCAGCGATCCTACAGAAGATAGCTCAATTTTCTCTTTGGTTTTTTCCCCCTCTTTTTCCCATGTCAAAATGCTGTTTACTCAGTCCTTCCCCAAATACCACAAGTTTTGCTCTTTTTACTATGAAAAGGGCAAGAATTGGGCACAGCCCAAATGAATGTGATGTGTGTTTTTCTTGTGTTGAAATTTAATTGTGATTCTGGGGTTTCGGTGCCCCAGAGGTCTTCCTGCATACACAGGGTGACCTTTTATAACCTCCACAGTTATACAGAGCCATCTTCATAGACCTTACAAGTCTCAAGCATATCCATACGTAGCATGAAAATGTCACACATGGGAACATAAGACTATTTCAGGACTTCAAATCACCTTCCTAGTAAATAGCAATTAATTTCTCTCTTTTTTTGTCCCCTTTGAAGAGGACAAAATTCAAAGGATACAGTAATTGCTTGTGCTGTTCCAATCCCAATTTTCTATGAATGGTCAAGCCTACATTTACTTCTTATCTTTTACTGACTATGGGATTTAAGGTGCTAATGATGTAGCTTCTGCCATCACAGCAACTTGGAATTAAAATTAAAAAGTGATCCATTAGTTTTTGGATTACCATCCATTTGTCTTATTCTTGTTGTTTTGGTGAGAATTCCTATAAGATAAAGGTACTGTTTTCCATGCCCTTCATATATGCTGTGCTCACTTACACAGGCCTTTGCAAACACTTACACAGTGATGCAATCCTTTGCTATTCTCGTGACTTTTTGTCCCAGATGCTGAGCAGCCTGTTTGCTTGGATTGGGGTTGTTTTTGTAAATATTCTGACTCACAGCTCTGCCTGCTTTGTTGTCATAGAGAGCTTTTCTTGTCACATTCTGAACTATTTTTAACCCTGGAAGTGTGAATTCATTTTAACAGTTTCACTGCAATGAAAAGATAGAGTGATTTCCTTTGCTTGCTAAATTCCAGTCACATCAGGGTTAATTATACTTCTTCTGAGTGTCACCACATATTTCTAGTCCCAGACCCTCCCAGACTGTCAGCACCCCAACATTACAGGAGCTATTCCTCAGCTCTACATCAGCCACAAGTTCTCAGTTTTTCTTGACTTGTTGGACAGATAACTATATTAATCTTTTCAGCTGTCTTAACTTTTGTAGGAATTTTAACTCTAGTAAGATTCTCACATGCTGCATTCTAACTAAGGCAGTTTTAGTAATTTTTTACTAATTTGCATTTACACATTTTTCAGAGCCAAGGAAAATACTGAGACCCATTCCTTCTTAGTACCTGAATCCTAACCAGCCTGCTCTGTGATAGCACAAGTCTCTGCAGAATGTAGCAACTCATCCCAATGCCCTCGTCAGAGTAAAATAAAATTTTGGATGTAGGTGTTTAGGGTGCGCAAGACAGCTCAGCATCTGTCCTCTGTGCACTGAAGAAAATATCTGTGTACACATCTTTCAGCTGGAGTTGAGTGTGATAACTTCTGTCCAGGGGTAGAACCTAATTCTTAGGTATAATTGCTACTAATCTTGGTGAGAATCTGCACTGCCATATCAAGTGCAAATTCACCTTTGCATAGAATCAGTTACTTGTGAAGAAGTGACTATTGCTGAGTAGAATGGACAGCTTTCCCTGTTATTTCATCCAAATAATGTATGTATTATTTGCTTATAAGGTTACTATAAGCTTGTATTGTTGGGTGGCTCTAAATCCCCCTTCTTCCTTCTTTTTAGCTTCCTTGGCTCATATAAAGTTCAGACATTTAAACCTGCCTATATCCCTCCCAACATCAGATATTTAACTAATACATTCAATATTTAACTAAAACATTCAATATTTAACTAAAACATTCAATATTTAACTGAATAATGCCGTTGGTCCTCTTAGGGTCCTTTTAGAGTCAATAAAGAAAGACAGAACAACTTTCAGATACTTATTGAGATGTTAAAATTACTTTATTCAACTCCCTTTTTCACCTGGGAGACCCCTATGGCAACTGTACTGGTTACATAGTCACGTTTACTTAGCCAAAAAAATAAAATTTTTAGTCAGAATCCTTAGCTTGTCTGAGAGTTCTTTAAATAGTACATGTATAGAGATACTAAGAGGGAAAAGTATTGCTTAGGTATTTTTTTGTATGCAAACTATGTTTCTTTTGCTCAGAATTGTTAAAATTTTCAATATGAGAGATATATTTTCCTCAAGTAAACAAACACATACATTGGAAAGGAATGGTTTCATGATGGAGGCTAATGATCTGCTCCATCAAATTCCCACACAGAATACACACAAAATAAAGTACCACACAATATTTGCATTAATCTAAAGTCATAAGAATATTGTTGGGAGGCAAATGTTTCTCTTTATGTATGGACTGTTTGCCCCAAAAGTCAGTGCAGGTATTCTGCCAGTCAGATATCACACGAAGCAGGTTTTGGCTGAATATCAGTTGCAGGTGATTTGGCATTTTATTTGTAAAACAGCTTCAGTGAGATCTACATACCTTTATGGGATCAAGAAGTGTTCATCTTTTGCCTTGTGCAAGGAACATTAATATGACCAAAAATCATCAAGCATAAACTTGCCAGGTCTAATAAAAATGTATGTATGTCTTGCTTTCTGTGCTTGTGAACTGTAGATATGTGAGGCAGTTTCTCATTTTAAGTCTCCCTTCCACACACCTCTATAACTATCCAGTCAAAAACCCCAGACTTTACAAATGAAATTAATTTACTTTATCAGGTTGGCAAAAACTTAATTTAAAAAAAAAAAGAGGAAGACCTTCATTATCTTTCAGTGGAATCTGTTAATGCTTAAAAATAGCATTTTAGAATGTTTTGTTCACCTCATTCATATAAAGAATGGATCTGACTTTCATCTGAGTTTAAAAAAACATTTCGAAACTGCATGCATGTATTTTTGGTGTCTCTTTATAAGTGAGGAATGCCAGAATATATGAACTACCTGGCATTTCCCTGGAAAGAGAGCAGCCTTCATCTCAGGACAAACCCACAGGGAACCTTTTCAACTACCTGATCTTTTTCCTAATCACATAATACCTCTTACTGAGAGAGAAGAAGATTAATTTACTTTTTAAAAATAATATTTATGAACCCAAGGATTAAAATTAATGATTTAAATTATCAGATCAGATCCAAACATCCCTAATTGCTGTATTAAGAGAAATAAGAATATGCTAATCCATATATCTCTATGTAGAGGTATGTAAAAGAAAAAACTGAGTCTTCTACAACATTCAGTATCTAGAAGCTGTAATTTTCTCTCCAGATTTTGACCTGAAATGTCACCGGTGGCAACTGTTTACTTCTGTTCTAAAACCAGCGACAGTCTGTTGGGACTTCACCATCATATGGATGTGTCTGTTACTGTAACAAATGCAGTAAGTGCATTCCTTGCTTTACAAAGAAAGTATTTCAACATATTATGCAGCCACAAAGAAAAAAGTACTTGAGAGCATGTAGTGTGGTGCATGGATGGAAGCAATCCTATGTTTTTCTTCATGTCACACTCCTCACCCCCAGTTTTGATCGACTGTATTTACTTAACAAAACCACTTCATATTTGGGAATATACCCTGAACATTTTTTTCCATCACTCTACACAGACCTTTCTATCTTGTTTAAAGTTCTCCAGCTTTCCTTGTTTTTCTGATCTCCTGGAGTCGTTAACCAATTGCAGCTGGGATCAGGGCCAAAACCAGCTAAGTATCACAACTGAGATTATCTCAAGTGGCACCTTAGTTAAACTGCTGAATAATCTTTTCTTTAGGGTTCAGATAAACGTTGGTTGAGTTTTCTCATACCTTATTTCTTCCTAAAGGTCCTTCATTTTTGCTTTATTGTTTATGTTCTTTTCTTTTTATAAAGCTTCCTAGAGGATGTGAGGTGGAGTCCCACCTCAGCTACATTAACTGCAAATTAGGATAACCCTCTTCCTTCACAGACTTTCTCTGGAAAAAAAAGGAAGATAAATTATATTATGATCTCTGTACAGCTTGCCTCCAAATCACTAAAAGCAACAATTCCAGCAGATCCTGGACTGTGCTTTCATTTTGTTTTGCAGTGACTCTGGATTATTATACCTTTCACAAGAAGAAAAGCAATTTTCTGCAGTTCACCTACTTACAGGACACTAGCAATAGTCAGACTTGGTCTTCTATGCAGTATTTCAAACCAGAAATGCATGACAGAGGATGACCTGACAACAAACTAGGCTGAACTGTTTCTTGTTAAACAAATGTTTCTTCCTCCTCACTGCTTATATGAGGAAGAGGTGGCTTTTTCTTCTCTAAAGCAATTCAGTTTTCTCCCTTACTGTGAGTTAACTGCTGATAAAATATTTTGAGAAAAATAAAACCTTATCTCAGGAGTTTTAGTCTTAAAACAGGTAAGTTCTGTTCTCAGCTAGGAAAACTCATCTGATTTTTCCCACTGCAAAAATACAGATGAAAGCAGAACACATCACAGAAAGAAATGTAAAATGACAAAGAACAGCAAAAGGAGCTATTACACTATATGACATTGATTTCTTAATCTACATTTATTTATTCTTCTGCTTCACAGAAGAGAATATTATAGAGCATTCTGTGAATTGTTAAAACTTGGCCACCCCTGCTGATTGATACAGTACTGCACCTCGAATGAATTGTTTGGGGTGAAAGTGTTCTTATCTGACTCTGTTGTTGGAGTTGTATCTGCTCCCAAGAGATGGGGCAGATAACTGTGTTTACAAAAGTGGGTTTCAGGAACATGCACTACAAAGACGCTCGCGTCTGGACGCAGCCACACACTATCACAGTACCAGTGAGCCATTGTAACCAAGCTTTTAATGTCATTTATAAAAAAATAGAGTTATTTACATTTGCAACTTATTTGATGGCATCCTCTTCTATTACAACGGTTGAATCTGCAAAGAAATGACACACTAACTCATTTGAGAGTAAACTTTTCAATGATAAGCATAACAGTACAGGAAAAATATTTAAAACACTGTGAATTCTTGTTATTTTGCAGCATCATACAAACACATTCTCTACAACATATGCACCCTGGCCTTACAGTAAGCAGAATTCCCTTCCAGATTAAGGCATAGAAACTCTGCCACATTTCTAGGGACAGTCCCACATTCTTACATGTGGCATTTCAAGACATAACCAAAGGAATTATTTTAATTCCAATGAGTGGTAGCAGAATGTGTCCACTTACACATTTTTAAGAAAACTCTGGTCAAAGGGACCAAAAGAAAAAAAGTATGACTAATTGCATAGTTGCAGTAAACCAGATCCATGAATACAAAAGCCATCAAAATATATTATAAATCTATCTGACTTTCAAAGCTACTTTAAAATACTGTTTTGCTTTACAATACAAATAACACTGTTTGGGGTTAGTTTGTAGAATTGTAAATTGGTCCATGCTGTTAATTCTATATCATTATATTCCTCTTCCATTAGTTTAAAAGCCTCAGAACAGCAGGTCCTCAGGCAGTGGTAAGAATGATGAAGCCAAGTCTTAGACTTCAGCTGCTGCAGTCAGTTCATAAAAACTGTAATTTCAACCGCTTCCATTCTTTACTGCTTTAAATAATCTGCCCTCAGAACACTAAGGGGAAAGAATGATGAGAGATGCAGATTTAACACTGTTAGAGATGGGGGTTTGTCCCATCTTCTAGTCCTGAGCCGATAAATCACAGCTCTTAAAAATATCCAACCCATTAAAAACAAAAGATCAACAACAATAAAAAAATTCCCAATTTAGTCTGACTATGCAGTAGTTCCACATAATCTGCTTGCAGTAGAAACTTCTTTGGTGTCAGAGTCAGGTCTTCCCGAAACCACAAACGGCCAAGTCTGTAAGCAAAAAAAAAAAAAAAAAAAAGGTATTTCATATTAAAAGAAAGTTTATCCTCGTATGAAACTGGAGCTTTATTACTGATAGCTGTCTAACTCTGGTTCAGTTGCAAACACGTCATCATGTTTTAGTCCCTGTGGGAAGCACAGAGAGAGCTGAGTTCCGCTGACAAATATTTTCATTACGTTTTTCATTATAATTAAATGCTCCACAGAAGGTCTGCAGTGGTCAGCAACAGTGTTCTCATCCAAACTGCAACGTTTCTCTTGCTTTGAAACTCTGCACCATTTAATAAATAAAAAGCATATAAACTATTCCAAAACAATCACTCTGCTGTATGCGAGAAAACGTTTTACCCCTGTGACAAGCATCGGGCGTTCAGTTTTGTACCGATGAACTCATGACGCTATGCTTGTGCCGCAGGCCAGCCCGCAGACCGAGTTACTCCTTTTTCGGACACTAAGCTTGCCTAATGTCCGAGGAATGTAATCTTTAGGGTCCCCTATCCCGACTCCCCGGGACTGACACACCCACCATCACCGAAAGCCGAGCGCGGCCCCGGAGTCGCCCACGGTGCGAGGGCCNCCCCCGCCCAGCCGTACCAGGTTGACGGGATGGACGTAGCCGTTCTCGTAGCGGTCCTCCTGCAGGAGCTGCCGGAGGTGGGCGATGTAGCTGGACGCCAGGCGCAGCGTGTCCAGCTTGGAGAGCTTGGTGTCGGGCGGCACCCAGGGCAGGCTCGGCTTCAGCCGGGAGAACGCCTTGCTC
>VWZT01005798.1:637203-677729 GCA_013397055.1 Pachycephala philippinensis | reverse complement strand
GGCGGAGGAAATTCCCGGCTCCGGGGGGAAAACCGGGCCAGAGGGGGTTGCTGGGCGACAGGAGTCAAGAGAGTCACTGGTGTCCTGCGTCGAAGGCTGGGGACTGGTTTTACCGCCTGGGCTGTGGGGAGGGTTCGTGCTTCTGCCTCAGCAACCCTGAGCATAAGCGGAGACATGCTTTTAGAATTAAAAACAAAAAGACAAAGAAACAACACATCCACCGTGAAAACCCCGAACCCAACCAACCAACCCAAAATCCACCAAAAAAACAAACTAACAAAAACTCCCACGTGTTTGTCTTTCGGGCCGCTAATTCACCCAGAGGGGATCCCGCCCCGCCGCTCCGTTAGTTGCTGCTTGTCCCCGGCATTTCCAGTGCAATAACGATAACGAGACGTTATCGAGTGTGATCGCTGCTTGGCCCGGATTTTGGCCAGCAGTGAATTTTGCTCAGGTATCCCCAACTTTCAGCAGGGTTTCCCCTGTGGAATAGCCAGGCAAACTCTCTAAATACCTCCTGGCGCCAGAAGAAAGTTCTCATGTAATAGATACCCGTTGGTGTGAGAACACGGATTCTGCTCACTTTGTCAATCAGCCGGGGGGAGGAAGGGGATTGAGGAGGGGGGGATAGGAGTTTCCTTTAATTAAAAAAAAAAAAAAAGAGAAAAAAGTATTTTTTCATTAATTCTAATTTTTTTAATGGTGTCAGGAGATGTGCAATTGGTCTAAAAGGATCAGAATTAACGGTGCTGTTTCAAGCACAGTTTATTTCTTCTCTTGGAGCAAATTAGCTGGAATAACAAGCAAACATCAGGCAAGAGGAAACACTGTGCTAGTCTCCTCCTTGTGTTTCACTCTGAGAGGGAAGCCCACCAGAGCAAGACGGAAGAGATCGGGAGAGATAACACCACTACAGCACTTCATTATACTTGAACGCTCCAGCACGCTGGCTGCTTTGGCTGGGCTGCAGCAGAGCAGACGGAGGAGTGCGGCTGCCCTAGGAACCGCTGGTGAAGGCAGTGGGGACTTTCAGCCGGTGAGAGAGCTTTGTGGGCAGCAGGAGCAAAATCACTGCCCAGAGTTATCCAGAGTCAAAGAAAACTCTGGCACTCTGACATCATGTCATTAACAATATAGAGGGAAGGCTGCGAAGGGCACACAATGCATGCAGACTGCAGTCACAGCAGTTCAGTTGTTGGTGAAATTATTCCTTATTTTCTCTAGCGAACAAATTTTCTATGGAAGGCACTTAGGCAGCCTCCTGAACACCAGGCAGGACAGCTGCCACACCTTACCTCATCAGCACTCAGGCTCCAAGTGGGAGCTCAGGCCATGTTGGGATGGATGCTTTCTCTCTTGTAAGATACAGCATCCCTTTGAGCTTAGTTCCCACTCACAGAATACTGTGTATCTGGCTACAATATTCAATTTTCCGGCTATTTAAATTGGTGGACCTATAACGCACCTAGATTTTAAATTGATAAAATTACAAGTGACCACACCCATCACTACTGGGTTAATTCTGGATCTGAGATATGTCACATGACATGGTTCTGACAATGATTTTTAGATGTAATAGACATGGTTCTTCTAAATGTGATCTTGATCCTGATCTTACTGCTGTGCATTCTGCTTCTATGGACACTTGACACACAGACCCGGTATAAAATAAGGCTGCACTATTTGGCTGCTATTGGCAAAAAATGAAAGAGTAAGGTGGAAGATGAGCGACTCCAGGTCTGTGAGGAACTGGTAGGGCATGGATACAGCAGATATGTTTATTGCTGTACTTGGGGGAATGATCACCAGGTTCAGTGAGTTCATCAGATTCCCAGAATAGCAGTAGAATGTGGATGAACCTCCCCCCCAAGCAGATGCCTATAATCAGTTCTTCAAACACTGAACACTTCTGTGAGTGAAAAAGGTGCTTTTAAAATAACCTGTGACATCACTTTATGGTAAAAACATCAGGCTCTTGCATTCCAGATGAGCAGAAAGGAACAAACAGACCAACAGACCTTTGAAGGTATAACCATTATATTCAAGGTTGTTATTCATTATATCATGGAAAAACAAATTAAGTGCTCAACTTGCTTATCTAAAAGAGCATTCCATGAGGTAGTAGGAAAGATACAGGTAGGGTTTCTCTTACAACTTCAAAAATAAAAGCTTCACAGTGGTATCCTGTGAAGGACTCATCCTGAATAGAGACTAGACTTACAAAGCAAATGCTGCAGAGATTTGTGTAGTCTCAAAAGATTGTTATTTGTGTTTGAAAATACCTTTTTATTATTAAATTTATATAATAACAGAAAGGGAAGGACCTGGATGGATAATTTATTAGTTTGGAACAAATATATCTGTTGTACTATACTGTGGAACAAAGCCTGCATCCTGGACATCATAAGTAAAAACGTTGGAAGTCAGGACCAAACACACCTTATGATGCCTTTAGTGAAACAACAGATTGTTTTTATCAAAAACATCTGAAATATTTAACAAGTTAAGATTCATCTGGTGCCAAACTAAGATGTAGGTGAAGATAGATGATGGCTGCAATTCCCTGCAATTAGAAGCAGTCACTTGTGGTAATGATGGATGATTTCCAGTGAAGAAGTACAGAACTATTCAAAGGGATGTTTCACTTCAAGAATATGTAAATAACTTACTTTTTAGTTTTCTCCTACATTAAAAGAAAAAAAAATAGTTTCCATCTGTCTGGAGCAAATCCAACAAAAGTGAGCAGAATAAGGTCATATCCAAGATACATAAGGCTAATCCTTTACATGATTTTATGTAAATCACTATGGTTTAAGGGTGATAGAAAGATTGAAGGGGGAATGTTCTGCCATTCTTTACCTTAAAATTATCACTTATTCAAAATACATACCTAGTGTCTTTGTACTTAGCTATGTGTAGCATTTGAGATGTAGATAAATTAACATAAACCTTGTTTAGGGTGCAGTTAATCTCAACTGATTTCAGTCACCTCAGAGTTTGGTATCACAACTCAGATAGTTAGGAGTGAGTGGCAAGAGTTACAGTTTGTAGGTCAAAATGTCACCTGTTACATTTGTTACATGAAATGTCAAAATGTGGGAGGCATTCTCAAGGCAGCCTAATGAAATACTGCACTGGCATCCATTTCTTTCCCTGTTCTTTAGATGAACAAGATGTCAGTGCTTGGGCAGTTTCAGGCAGAAACAGAGATCATGCAGGAAGTGGAAGGAAATAGGATTAGAAAGACCTTTCTAAGGAGAACTTTGCCTTTCAGCAGAGACAAAGGTTAGCAAGCGCTTAGGCTTTGTGACCTGTCAGTTGTGCCTCTATGATGCTGTCATGATCAGCAAAACCAGAATAGAGCATGCTATGTAATGAAAAAAAATGACTTTTATTCTTCTTTTGGTTCCTCTCCCCATCCTCGCTACGCTGAATAATTTTATCTGACCAAGATTGTGTTGTCTGCTCTTTCCAAGCAGCCACAATGCTCATTTTAATTCATGATACCCTTTTAAAGGTAAATTCAGGGAGAATAAAGTATTTAGGAAGAGAATAACATATTCCACCCCCCGTCTTGCCTTTTAAGCACATCAAAAATTAAGATTATTTTTAATTAAAAAGACAATTAATTAGGAAAAAAATTATATTGAGTCCTAGGGTCGATTCAATCCAGTTCTGTCTCAGCTGCTAAAAGCAAATGTCTGTAAGAGTGTATTTAAAGAGCAAGAACAGGGTGATATTCCTTAGAAAACTCTCTCCACAGACAATAATTTGAGTTTCAATAATTTTCTAAGTCAAAACTTTATTTTTAAATGTAAGGGACCCTGACAGATTTTTCTTCCATGAGCTGACTTTGGAATCCATGTACACTTTTACCATCCCAGTATTCTGCATCAAAGCCTAATTAAATACATGGGGTGACAAATCACATTTATTAACTTAAGAGCAGAGTAAGGGTGGATTAAGAAACTCATAGACTCAGACTACTGCAGAATACGCTAAAGCACATGTGCAGACTGTGTTGTCTGCATTGAGTGTACATAGTAAATCCTGTGTGCCATATTTTCTATGAATACTAGGTTGGGATTGGGGCAGTGGACTTGTTGCATCCAGCCCTGGACAGAAGAGAAACTGGTAGCTGGTTGTTGAGTCCTCATCCAAGCTGTGATCTGAGTCAGAAGTCATGGGATCATTTAGTTTGGAAAATACCTTTAAGTCCACTGAGTTCAGCTATTAACTTAGCACTGCCAAGTCCACCACTAAGTGTCACGTCTACACTTCTTTTAAATACCTTCAGGACTGGTGACTCAACCACTTCCCTGGGCAGCCTGTTCCAATGCTTGCTAACCCTTTAAGTGAAGAAATGTTTCCTAGTATCCAATCTAAACCTCCTCTGGTGCAACTTTAGGCCATTTCCTCTTGTTTTACCACTTGTTACTTTGGAAAAGAAACTGAGCCCCATCTTACTACAACCTCCTTTCTGGCAGAAAATGTCTCCTCTGAGCCTTCTTTTCTCCATGCCCAACAACCCTAGTTACCTCAGTTGCTCCTCACAGGACTTGTGCTCCAGACCCTTCACCATCTTCTGGACACACCCCAGTGCCTGCATGTCTGTCACATAGTGAGGGACCCCAAACTGCACACAATATCTGAGGTGTGGCTTCACCAGTGCTGAGTACAGGGAGAGGATCACTGCCCTGGTCCTGCTGGCCACACCATTGCTGATACAGGCCAGGGTGCCTTTGGCCTTCTTGGCCACCTGGGCACATGCTGGCTCACATTCAGCTCACTGTCAACCAGCACTCCCACGTCCTTTTCTGCTGGGCAGCTTTCCAGGAACTCTGCCTCAAGGCTGTAGCACTGCAGGGGGTTGTTGTGGCCCAGGGGCTGGAACTGGCACTTGGCCTTGCCTCCCTCATGCAACTGGCCTTGTTCCATCGATCCATCCAGACCCCTCTGTAGAGCCTTCCTGCCCTCCAGCAGAAACACTCCCCCCCTTGCTTGGGTGCAAGCATGTGAAAACTCATCTGCAAACTGACTGAGGGTGCCCTTGGATCACTGATAAAGATACTAAACAGGGCTGGTTCCCATACTGAGCCCTAGGGAACCACGGTGACCAGCTGGATGCAATTCCATTCCCCATCTCTCTCTGGCCTGTCCACCCAGCCAGATTTTCACCCAGTGAACAAATGCACTCATCCAAGACATGAGCTGCCAGCTTCTCCAGGAGAATGCTGTGGGAAATGGTTTCAAAGACTTTACTGAAATCCAGATAAAAGATGTCCACAGTCTTCTTCTCATTCACCAAGTGAGTCACTTTGTCATAGAAAGAGATCAGGTTTGTCAAGCAGGACCTGCCTTTCATATACCCATGCTGGCTGAGTCTGATCACCTGGTTGTCTGTGTTCTAATCCCTTAGCATTAATGTCAAGCTTTGCAGCATACATTTTTTGCAATCTGAAAAGCAAGAGAGAACAGCACTGTGTGCCTAGATTGGCATTATAATTACCTCGACCTCTGGATTCCCCCACTTTTTCAAGGAAGGCACAATGCATTGGAAGCAAATTCCAGAAAGGCATTAAAGTCAAAGGGAATGACCTGGAATAGAATTTCAAGATGACCAACAGTTTGGATAATTTTCCTGTAGCGTCTTTATTATGGGAACTTAATCCATGAACTGTTTTAAAAAAAATTATTTTCCCTAAACACCATTCATGTCTTGACTCTGAAAACATGGAAAGATCACATGCTGGTTTACATAATCCCTTTCACCATTTTAACTAGTATCAGCCAAGAATTTTCTGTATTCACTGAAGATTCTATCCTCCATCACTGAATGTTTGCTCATCTTCTTTTCTACTGTTGCAAACAGGACTGCAGTCTTCAGAGAATTTATTTCTTTAAATTTAACAAAAGTTTTTTATTTTACTAGTTTTGTTGCCGTTGACCACTTGTTTCTAGATGACATATTTCAAGGATTTAGTGTATCAGTTTTCTTCCCCTGAAGACACCTATAATTGAAGTTTCTTCACAGAGACTTTAGTGTTATTAGTCATCAGTAAGCACTGGAATATTTTGGGTGCTTTTTTTGTTATAAAAAAGGGTTATTTAAATCAAGAGGAAATATAAACACTTTTGCTCTGCTGTTTGGGTAGCTTGTGGGTTTATAAAGAAGGTCAGGAAAAAAAGTCCATTTTTCAAACAAGTACTTTTCTATACAAGGGGACTTGTGAGCTTTCTGTTACTGATCTTTTATGATATAGAACCATAGAATCATAGAATATCCTCATTGGAAGGGACCCACAGGATCATCGAGTCCAACTACTGGCCCTGCACCAGACAACCCAGAGTCTTGACTCCAAAGCATGTGAGCATTCTAGCTTTGCAGAAAAACTGTTGTAAAGCTATTAGTTCCTTACATACAAACACTCATTCACCCTGCTGATATAATTTTCTTGTACAAAGCTGTCAACCGCTAGTATTCCATAAACAGTGTATGACTTTTGCATAGGCCAACAAAGGATGTCAGAACCAAAAAATCTTCCAGCTACCCACTTTCAAAGGTGTTCTTCTCGTATACAAGTAAGCTGGAAATAAGCACACTTCTCCAGACTCACCTAGAAACAAAGCAAGTAGTTAACCATCCTTCATTCTGTGTGTAAGTTTGTTCTGAGCACCTTCAGTCACTCTGTGAGCTTGGCAAGCCACAGCACTTAATCAGAGGCCCAGGCTGCTTGGCTTCCTCTTCATTCAGTGTTGCCACCAACATGTCAGTCCCTACAGGCAGGAGGAACTTTCCTGTCACTGTCTGAGCTTTTGCAGTGCAGGGGATCACACATTGAGATCCAAATGGTTTAGTGTGCATGGAGAATCACGTACATGACTGGTTTTGTTTTCCAGCTATTTCTGTTCTGCCTATAAAATCAAAACACTTTATTTTTGGAAGCAAAGAACTGCTGTTTTCTAACATTCTAATTGCTTTATATTTCAGAAAAGTCCCTGACCTGTTCAAGATGAAGCCGACTGATTTGTCATTTCTCCCTTTAATGGGGTGTTCTGGAGCTGGAAGCAGAAATAATTGTTTCATCTAGTGTAAAACTGCTGGTACCCAAATCTGGAGGTTGACCACATGGAACAAAGGGAAAAAAAACCCCAAACAATGAAAACATGAACAAGCCAGAAAGTAGATGCTCTTCTTGCAGCTTGCTTTACTGCAATCAGATCTTCACTGAAGATGTTTGCAAGGACATTTTAGTTGATCCAAGGGAAAATTTTAAAACTTCAAAAGTATCAATTAATTCTTGAGAAAAAGCCTTCTGGGTGGCAGTGGTAAATTTGCAGACCTCTACAGACCTCTCAAAAATCTTTCTTAAAAGGGTGAAGGAGATTTCCATGGCAAGTCAGGGGAGGAGTGAAAAAGTGTTAAGGAACCTTCCCTGCCACCACTGGTCACATCCTATGTCTGAACTTACTTTTTATAGTCATCTTCCATGAAGTCCTAAAAAGCAGTCCATAGACTCATTCAGACTAAGAAATCAGATGTTAGAAGTCACCACTTCAAAGTGCTACTCAGCGAGTGGTGCAAAGTGCTTTTAATTTCACCCTCTTTTATTTATTCAGGATTTTATATAGGGATAATTTATAAGACGCAAAAAAAAAAGGCTTGTTACTATCGTTAAATGGTAAAAGCATCAATATTAAATTTTGCAGTCTTCTTGAAAGAAGGACCACACTTGTGAGATGACTTGCATACGCACATTTCTGTTACTTCCCGGGATAAGAATTGATCCCTCTCCTCAGAATTTCAGCTATAGAGAGGACCTGAACAGCGTTGTCCTCTGCCTCCACCCACTTTGCCTCTTTTCTCTTGATGGTCAACATCTTTACTGAAGGCCCAAATTTAGCATGATTTGTGGGCTACTAACAGTGATCTATCCACTAAAATCTACAATTTCTATTTTGGATGAAATTAATAAACGTAATTAGATATACTTTTATGAAATTGATTATATTAAAACTGAAATATGAAATACAGAGCCATGATTAAGCAGCTGTAGAATACATTTGTATTTGTGTGGTCTAAACAAATGAGGAAATCAAGAGTCAATATTTCTCTTCACCTCTGTCAGTTTCATAAAATGAATTTTCCTTCTGTTATTTCAAAATTAAAAAATGATTTGTTGGATTGGAAAAATTAACATTTGGCTTGGCTTGGGTGAATAGCTGTGGTTAAAACAAGTGTCTTGCCAAAAACCAATTTCCTATGTCAGGTCCAGCCAGTATGGACATCAAAACCAGCTCTTGAGGAAATCCAAGCAGTAGCTGTTGCATTTATATAGGACTCAAATGGATCCTCAGGATGAGTAATGTCTCTGAACTGGATGCATCTTTCCTTCTGGAGATGGGTTTCCTTTTTTTGTAATATACTTTTGCACTGAGCTTGGCTGAGAAGAAAGATTTCTAAACCACTGTTCCTAATATAAATCTTTGACATATGCACATCTGTTTGTCACTGTGGTTTCATAAGCTGGTTTGGATCCCAACAGTAGTCTTATTCTTCAAAATATTTTGTCACCAACAAAGATTTGTGATGACACATGAAACCCTTTTCAACACACAAAATCATCTCTAAGTCAAAATAAAATAGCAGAGTGTTGAATTAAAACGTCAAGCCAAAGCGTAGAAAACCTGTCCTGTTTTAATTTTCACAGTTAAATAAACCCTTGTCTCTTTTCTGGCTTCACAAAACAATCCTGGATTGCATTGTCCGACTGCTGAAAGAACAAAAAATTCTAACATTCAGTCTGTTTTCTCAAGTGGTGTCTCACACCCAAATTCAAACAAGATGTGTTTTGTGGTTGCAGAAATATCATCCATGAAGTCTTTGTGGCTGGTTGTCAGAAAGGATACATGTCTTGTCGGACATGCGTTACATTTCTAAATCGGTTCTGGTAACAAGCTGTGATTTTTGATTATCCATCCATTCATGTAAACTCTAACATGTCCATTTAAACTGTCCTAAGCCAACTCGGCTTAATTCAGTTCAATGAAATTGCTGCATGTTGGGGAGCATTCTGAAACTTCTGTAAAGACCACATTATCTGTTCAGGCAGCAAATCCAGAGCCATAGTCTCAAATGCAGCTGAAAGCATCTCAAGTATCCTTTACACCCAGGCCTGACTGCTTGCATGACTTTCCTCATTGCCTGCCTTCAGGCAGTGTGAAGGTTGTCCACATGGCAGCCGTATAAACACACAGCACATCTGGGAGCACACCCATCTTCCCTCTGCTCTTGTGTCTCCTCCCTCAGAGTGCTGCAGACATAGTTTTTATGGTCTGGTGTCACTGCTTTTTAATGCTTATATTTTCTTCTCTGCTACCAGAAGATACATTTTTTTTCCCAATTTGGACAAATTCTTGAACATTTTTTCTGGAACCTCAATGACCCTCATTGAAGGTCAGTGCCTCAATGTTGCCTGTATCTTTCAAGAGTCCCTTGTGTTGTGTCTCCACATCCATATATGTTCATACTTTTACAATGGTTGCATTTCTGCATTTTATATTTTACTTTCCCTGGTTCTCATCTGGAAATAATTTAAATCTCTCCAAGTTAGCCAGATGGATTCTATGACAACAGGTGGATTTTTGAATGGGAAAGACCATTCATTTTCATTCCTGCACTAAAAAATGGCTAGTGAATTTCAAATTCTTGGTGATACAGACATTGCTGGCTCTTTTAGAGAGTACCTTAAAAAAAGGTGACAAGAAATCTATGTAATTTTTGTCAGCCTTGTGTTTTCAGTCTGTTGCATGCCTTCTGCTTTCACTGTGCTTTCTCTCATCCTGTCTGGGACACACACAGGCTGTTCTTATTCATTGATTTTCATCAACCATAATGGTGACTTCACTATTAACAGCAGTTACTTAATGTGATGTCAAATTCCTCTGCATGTACTGCTATTTCCACACAAGACAAGCATAAGGAGCTACTGAATACTAGTGTGTAAATGCACTATCTACAGACAGTGTAACTGGTCCTCCACAGATACCTGTGAACTTTTTCAGCATTTCATCCTCAGGACCTACTTAAGATTTTGTGTATTTTCACAGGTAACTTAAAGAAAAGCTCATGGGGGAGCATCACTAAGCACTTGTGGAACTCTGATGGGAGCTCTGTTTGGTAGACAAATGGCACCATATTCAAAATTGCAATAAACTATTTATCAAGGAGATGAAGGAAATTCACTTAGGATCTGTAGCTGAGTTGATTGACAGCTAATGCAGTAGCCAGGTGTGTTAAAAGTTCATTGAACACTAGGGTAAAAAGCATCCACTTTATTGTCCCTCTCATTGTCTTTGTTTCTCGAGGATTTCTATATATATATAATTCGCTCCATTTCTAACAGAGATTGTGTTGCCTACATTGTATGCTGGTCTTTTATTTAATTATATTTTTGGCAAGAAGCCTTTGCATTGTTTATGGTGTCTTATGTTGCTGTCAGAACTACACATATATCTACTGCAACATGACCAGTCTCAAACTCATATACATTGTGTTAGCAATATTCACCATGCAACCACGGCACGACTTTTCCTCAGGGACAAAAGACAGCAACAGAGGTTGATAGGCAGTTTAAAGTGCATCGATCACATGAATCATAGCATTAATATAATAAAAATATAGTCCTTAAGATTTTTGACTTGGAAGTATCCTTTATTTTTCAGATTTCAGGAATCAAATTAGGATTATGGAGTTCAGATTATGTATACTTGAATGTCTATTAATCAGTTACAGGAGACAGAGCTTTGCTGTTTGTACAAAGTATTTTATCTGATTAGTGCAGGTGTAAACAGAAGGTTTTTTCCTTCTTTAGGAGATGCTTTTGCCAAGTTAGTTGCACACCAGTATAAAACCTCTCTATTTTATTTTCACTTCGTGATGTGCCTTGCTTATTTGGTGCTTGACAGCTTTTGGAATATGTGATCAACCTCACATGGCACTGAACCACTGTTCCCCTGGCTTGATCTTTCAATAAAGTTCAAAATTATTTGCAATGATTCCTCCAACCTCTATGGCGATTGCTAGATTTTTCTGCGTGAGCAGTAACTGTTTTCTCAGCAAAGGGATCATCCTCATATCTCTGCTTATGTTTCAGATGTCAGTTTTGTTTGTTCAACAGTGTTAGTATTTGCTAAACTGTGTCTTAGAAAATACTGCCGAGTGACGCTGCAGACTGTTTTGTTGCACAGTTCATTATAGTCTGCCAATGCTTTAATCTTGCCTTGTATAGTGTTATGTCACTGCTTTAAACACACTTCCTCAGCTTCCTTTTCTTAAAATCAAGCCGGTAAGATGAGAACAGAACAGCTTCCATTACAGTGGCTGCTGCTGGCTGCCCTGCACTGAGAGTGTTGGACCGAGGTTGGTACAGACCAGCAGGGCTGCTGCAGACAAACATCAGACTTTTCTCCCTTTTTTATTTCTTACAGTGGTGAAATATAGCAGCTGTAGCAGGTGTTTCAGCTCCTGCAGTGAAATTTATTACATAGAACTGGTAGGTCCTTTACTTCATTGCTTATGTTAATGAAAAAAACAATCAAGAATTTTTTTGTAAATTTATCAAATTCAGCACTCAGGGACAAAAAAAAGAACATTCAATTGTTGGCCAATTATTCTGTAATGATGCATCAAAGCACTCATGGGACTTATTAATACACAAGTTTGGACGATATTTCTAATTTGTAAAACCTAGCTTTATGCAAGAAGCACAGAAACTCAAAAGACAGGAAAGACCATCTTAAAGGGCTTGATCTCTGTATAATGAATTCTAATGAAGCTAGAAAACAAGGCTGTCATTAGGGAGAAATGGGAAATGACATAAAAGTAGATATTACCTTAGCACAACAGGGAAAAGCTTGGAAGATGGCCAAGAGCTTTTATGTTTGTGTTACCATTAAGGAAAAATTATTAATTGTATCTCATGAGATTAAAGCTTGGGAAAAGATTAAAAAGGAGAGTCCATAAATGCTAGAGAGCATGTGACATAGTAGCTGTACATACAGTTGGAATAGTCTGGAATATCAATAATTTGTGGGACAATGAAAAACAAAGGTTTGAGATAGATCCAGGATCTGTCAGTCAGAGGAATCTGCTGAGTTACACCCCTGCGCCAATTGATTAAAAATTGCTACTAGCAGCTTGGAGAGTGTTAAATTGGGAAAATAATACAATAGGTTATCCTGTTGTAGTGAAATATTTTTTTTTATATAGAGAGAGAATTTTACAGGCAGCTTTATCTCAGACTTGCTCCAGGTGTAGCTCCTATGTTCATAGGTAGAACAAAATAATGATGAAAGATTGACCAACCATATGGAGATCTTTAAAGGTTAGTACAGTTTGTTAATTCTTAGGGGGGAAATTTTTGTATATTAATGACTAAATTACTATAGGCATAATCTGCATTTTTCCACTATATAATGTTTCCTCTGAAGATATGTTACTGATGCAGCAGGAAGCAGACGCATTGCCTAAGTTCAGTGTATTGAACACTCTTCAAAGCTGATCTGAAAAATAAATACCAGATAATAAGCTTAACATTTTTTATTGAGGATGCTATGGAGCCTGACTACACTGACAGTGATTAAAAATCCTGAGAGATTGATCTGAGACATGTTGACAAAACTCAGATTTTGAGAACATACACCTGTCCGCCAGATGTGTGTTATGGCAACAAGGGTGAGGAAGGAAGACTTCTGTGATAACTAAGCCTTGGATTTTGTTTTCGGACTTGAAAATGCAAATTACAGTGAGTGCATGGTTTTGATTCTTCATAAATCCAACTTCTTTTCATCAAACTTTTCTTAGCTTTGTGTCTTGATTAATGCACTTGTAAACACATACATGTGAAAACAAACATATTTAAATCTGTTATGTACAGCATCCCTAACAAGTTAGACACATACATTTGAAATTAGAAGATCTGCAATCAATTTGTACATGTGTTGTGCAGAAACCTTTAATATTGAAGCTCCTGTGCAGTAAAAGTTAGAGCAGAGATTCCATAAAGTCATTCATGGGGTGAGATCTCAGGAGCGGGAATGGCCACATAACAAAATTCACCCACAGCACAGTACAAGATGACCACATTAAAAATGTCCTAAGAAGACTTCATCGGCTCCAGCTGGCCAGGACTGGCCAGGACACCTCACTCTGAGCTGTTGCAAAAATGTCCTAAGAAGACTTCATGGGCTCCAGCTGGCCAGGACACCTCACTCTGAACTGTTGCATTAGAAAGTGATATTCTAAATAGAAACTTTAAAACAATTTGTGCTGCAGATTTTGAAGCCCTACCTGTATCACACATTTTGTGTGGGGATTCATCTGCTCATGACTGAGAGAGAGCATAGGAGTGCCTATGAATCACAAATGTGGTTTCTCACAGAGATCTGGTGTGGTTTGCTAACAAACTGATCTCCTCCTCACAGGTCGATCCAGTGATCTCCCTGAAGAACATCAAGTCATCAAGAGCTGCAAAAACCATAATTGCTGGTTGTCCAGGAGGACACAAATATTATAGCAACAACTCCAATCAGCTGGTTTTTTATATTTTTACTTTGATACTGCTTGAAGACTTGCATATGGCCAGACCATAGAAGTACTCTCCTGGATTCAACCCAGTAACTGGAGGAAGATGCTCTAGTTCAGTATTTCTTCTACGACACTGTATGAAAGAGTATTTCTAGAGAAGAGTGTAATATCAGGATGATAATGTACAAAATTTCACATTTTACTAACACACAGCAAGGTAAAGACTGTCCACAGTCTTCGACTGAGGAGAACAAGGGCTAATTTCTTCTGACAAAAGCAATCAACCAACTAACAACAACAGAAACAACAACAACAACAACAAACCCACAAAAAGGCACTAACATATTTTATTCCCTGTCAGGATTTAGGGAGGGGGAGCCTCTGCTGCCTGGAAACTCTGGGGCAAGACGCTGTTCCCTCTAATGGAGTGAGCAATACACTAAATATGAAATGAAACTTAAGGTGCCTAATTAGCTTAAAGACATGGCTAGCAAGGGAATACAAATCTAATTATTATTAATGCTTAGTAAATGGTTCTTGACTACTTTGACAATTTTTTCTTTCTGTTTGTCAAAGAAAAGGTATTCAGCAAGGGCGGGACAAAACTGGAAAAGCAAGATGTGTTTCGAACTGGATTAGCAAAGGTGTTCTATGTGTGTGAACAGTTCATGATCATGTCTAGAATATTCATTTTGGCATGAAAAAGGACAACGAAGTGTGCCTAAACCTGAGTCAAGAAACCCAGTCTTCAGTGGAGGAGGATTTCCAGAAACTATTTGAAGACTCTGGGATACTTAATGTCATTATAAAGAGCCCAGTCTCACAAATGGTGAGGAGGAGATTTTATTTTTCTAACCGTTCACACTGCGGGGGTACCAGGACCACCTGAAAGTGTGCTCAAATGCAGCTGGAAGACCTGCTGAAGAAACAGAGCTCTGGGACGTGGAGAGAGGAGAGAGAAATAGTGAATAGGTGGGTGGTTGGGAGCAGTTCCTCTAAAGTAAGAGGGCTCAAGGAAAATTTTTAGGAAAACTGATAATATCAGGTGTGAGCAGAAGCTCAGGAAGTAGAAAAGAAAGAGCAAAAACCATGGGAAGAAGGAACAAATTGAAGACTTCCGAAGAACAGAAGTAATTTAAGGGAGGAACAGTGAATTAGAGGATAGTTTATGGTGCTTTCAGTTTTTTCTGGGGCATAATAAACCTTGCCTTGCATTTAGATTACTAATTTCCTCCTAAAACATGCAGCTAAAATAGGTAAGCTCACTGACACATTAATGGCTGTACTTGTCTTCATTGGCTCTAGAAAGATCTGGTGGTGACTATGTGGATATAGTGGGTGACTGCAGAGGTAAATACACTAGAGACACTTAATTTTCAGAAGAGATAGACCGCACCCCATACTTCATGCACTAAGCTCTGTCTGAATGTGATCTAACCCAGAAAGAGCTACAAAACCTGCCAGACATAGGATCACCCTTACCTTCAATAAGGGGACAGCCATTTCAGAAAAAGGCTGATCAGCTCTGACAAGAGAGAAATACCAAGACAGGGAAGCCAAGCCAGGCAGCCTCCTGAGCCACTAGTTATCTCCTACAGGATGAAGGGAGCGAGGAAGGAGGGAGGGAGATATTCTGCAGCTACCCCTCACAGCTTTCCAGGAGAATGCTGGCAATTGAGCTTCTGAGTCATAGTCATGCACTACTGTCCTGCAGAAGGGGCGGCATTTGGAGCAGAATGGCTTGAGTCACTCCTTGGAATTGTCCCAAGTGCCAACTCCCCAGGTTTGATGGAGGCAAATGCATTCAACCTGGGGCATCAGATGTAATTCCATGTTTCTTTATCTGTGAGAGGTTGTTATGCACTTGCAGCTTTAATATTCTGTCCAGCCCTGATACAGACTGAATCCTCTAACATCTCTCTGGAAAAAACAAAAAAAAGTTTAAATTCATTCCAGCAGCATGCACACATTATCCTGTTGTGCAGTCTCAGAGCTGAGGCTACAGAACTATGCTGAAGACTTGGTGTGTTCCAGCTCCCCAAAACTCCCTTAGGCCCAGGGATGATAACAAATTTCATCTCTTTGCACTCTAGATGCAGCACAGAGGTTGTAAATTCAATGATGTGGTTTGGAAATTCGAGTTTTGACTCATTTGGGACAACAGAGCCATCATAATGAACAGCAATTTTACATTTCTATGAAGCAGAAAAATATTTGCACCAGCTTAACAAATTGGAGAATCTATCCAGAAACTGAGTCGACATTCCCAAAATAAAATCAAATAATAAAATAGAAGCCACTAAGATGGTTCTGTAGTCATTAGTGTGGCAAAGACAGAAAAAGAAACACACTGTATTAGACTGTACAATGTATTTGGATGTAATTGTACCATTTCATCCCTGCTGCTAATGCAATTAGGGTATTAAAATATTGCAGCTTTCTCCATTTCTTTTGACATAAGTGAAGGAGTATGATCAGGTGCAGGATAGAATAAAAACATTTACTCAAAAACTCCACAAAAATTCCAGTCAGTTTGTTTCTCATGTAGTGCTTATACTGTCACTGGTATATATAAAAGTTGTGCTGGGTTCATACGGAAACTAGTCATATTGAAATGATTAAAGCTGACCAGAAGGAGAATTATCTAAGAAATCCATAGTATTTTACGGATGAGCTGGCATATATAGTATTTACCATACCATAACTCATAAAAGTCTTACTTACTATCCTAATGAGTGACAATAGCATATCTGGAAAACATCTGCCCTGGAAAAGAACACATCAACTACTCTGTCTGCTTGAAAAATGTAGATATAGTATTACTCTATGTCAGCCATGCATATCATATGTGGTATGAAATGTCTTCTGTGGTAAAAGAATAACAAGTGCATGCTTCATCTCTAAGTGCCCCAGAATAGACTCTGGTGTCCTTTCTCAGGATGAGTACCCCTTATTCCCTGAGTCTAATGGAAAAAGGGGTACACGTTTTCTGCTCTGCAGGAGTTCAGGCTACTTTATGAATTAAATCCCAGCAGGGCTAAAATAATTTTCCAGCAAGTTACTAAAAAAGCATTTGCAATTTACTATAATTATTCTTCATGTTCTTATGAAGACACTGGCAGTAGGAAAAAGAGACAAAAGCTTAAAGAAGGTACTTCTTTTGCAAATTTAAAAGAAAGCACTTAGGTTACCATGGCCATTTATATAGCTGCTCTCTTTTCCTTTTCAACTGTCATGCATGTTTTGGCTGGCATGATTACAGTATATTCCTAATCCCCAGAAGAGCATTTTTCCCATCAGAACCAGCAGCAGCTGCAGCTTGAACATGTTTATCAACACACCCACCTGTGTTTTTGTCATGGACAGCCAATGATGCCATAACTGCTCCTGTGCTTTCCACTATGTAGGTGTTTGTAGTGTCTTTCCAAAGAAGTGAATTTTGAGAGCTGGGATGTTTCATAGAGTATTTTAGTAAAGTGAACTTTGCTTCAGTGAAAAAACTCCAGAAGGGTCAGACCTATGGCAATTACAAGAGGCAGTAAATACATCCTGCAAGTTTTAGAGGAGTGTAGTGTCCAGCCCTCCACTCTTTAAAGAGCATCTATTTTCTGCAACCAGCAGAATTTTTTTGCTGTTACTTTGGACACTGCCCTCTTTTTTACATAAACTGCTAAAATGCTGAACCCAACAGCAGGTTATGGTTTGTTTTCTGGCTCAGGATACAGATAGAGTAATGGGAAAAAGTTAGCATCGTGGGCATCTTGAATGCTTGCAGTAATTCACTTTCTTCAGTAGTTATGCTTTGTCATTAGAGAGTGTGAACATTTTCATTCTTATTAACAGAGTGATCTTTAGCCAAGGAATTATCTAATAGAACAGCTGGGCAGCTGGGACACTTTGAAGCAAACTGTGAACTTAAATTAAGTTCACAATTCAGAAAATTTTGCCTTGGCTTAGACTTTTTCTTTTTCTTTTTCTTTTNTTCTTCTTCTTCTTTTTTTTTTTTTTTTTAATAAATGTTAACAGTGATCTAAAATATTTTTCACCAACTCCTGGGCTTATCAGGTATTCTTATATTAACTGAACTAAGGAATGCAAGGTGGAGATAAAGATCTGTGTGGCAGATGTGATGTTAGTGTTCATTTAACCCAAAGTTCCAATTTATTTTGTTCCCTAAATGTAGGGTTTCATGACTATCCCACATGCCTTTAAATGATATTTTTCATCTCCTTACAAAGGTCTGTTCTCAGATAGAAAATGCTGTGGTCTAAACTAGAAATGTGAGAAGACTTATATTTATTATCTTGTTAGTTCCAGAAGAGGAATCTACCAGCACTTACAGAGGACTAAGCAGAGTTTAATGGCAGTTTATGGGCTCTGTCTCTTAGCAGAATCATGTACTGTTTACAACTGTTTCCAAGACATGCAGGTGCCTTGTGAGAAAATGAGCCACTACTGAAGTCATATTATAGACACTTAGTTACAAGTGTTTCAGTCACATAGCAAGAAATTAACAATGCTGCATTTGTTTTCTTTTTAATATTTCTCATATTTCTTATTCTCATTCTAAAGGAATGCATTCTAATCCAAGGACACATTCTCATACATTCATTAATCCTGCTGCTCTAAAATGTTTCACATGAAAACGCAAAATCAGATGGCTTTATGCGTTCCAACTGGGCTTTTGTAAAACAGGGTCATCCTTGAACTTGTCATCTGCTGAGGTATTAAATTCCAGATTTCACTCAATTACATGATCTTAAGAATGTGGCAAATTGCCATTTCTTTCTCAACTTTGAACAAATGTTATTGCATCTAACTGTTTAATTTCAGGAATCCCTCAATTATAAATGGCCCTTAGCAGGAAGTTGTACATCTTCTAAAAATTTACCTATGAAGGGAATGTAAATGTTCCTTACTGTATACATTCTGCAAAGACTAAAATACCCTTTTTTTCTTAATACAGAGTTTAGCAAACATGATTTAACCAATTAATATTTATTTCAGGTCTGTATGCAGTTTGCTTTTTCTCGCATTGTAAGACAGTATTACGAAAACTGGTACAGTGCCTTTGCAGAAAGGTTAACAGACCATTAATGTGATCCATTTATTGAAGTTACAAATCACTACAGCAAAAAATGTTCTAATATGGGGCAAAGTCTGAAATAAACAAACACTTCAAATGAAAAAAATAAGTTAGTGAAATAGAATTAAGTATGTTATATTAAAAAGAGTTGTTTCAGATAAAACCATAACTCTGTCCTGAAATAGCTGTATGCAATAAATTCCTTCTTGGATAACTTATTTTTGTTTTTCTAAAAACAACTTTATGAGATATTCTCCATGTCTTTGCTTCTGTAGCTGTACTCAAAAACTAAGTTCACTGGATTTTTCTGACTGAGTTTGCAGGAGGTATCTTATTGCAACAGAATCTGTATTAATTGTGCTATAATTATTAAAAGTTATAAAAATTAACACAATTGCACACTTCTGCTCTCTGTATGCAGAACACTGCTAGCAAAAAAAAGAGTGTATTGCTTATTACAGCAGTTTATTTGTCACCCGAGAGGTTTTAGACCAGCAAATCTGCATTACAAACTTAAATTTCTATGCAAAAGAGATAAATTATTTTTCAAGATTTCTCACATAGCTGTCCTTTCTCTCAGTTGGACTTTCTGCTGAAACAAAATGCTCTGGACAAGTGGGTAAGTTTGGACAAGGCCATGAAGAACTACGACTGGGGTCCTTCTCGGCACAGGCAGGGAGATGGTGGTGTTCCAAAGGTGGTGAGTGAGCTACAAAGGCAGAGCCAGCTCCTTCCTGACTGGCTGTGGGGGGAAAGTGGCTGTGGAGGGAAAGGGCTTGGGAAGCGTTTGCAGGAGGAATTGGGAAGAGATAAGGGAGTGGGGCTGGGACTTGAATAGCTTGGGGAATGGGAGAGGGCAGCTGGTGAGAAGGACAAACCTCTCCCAGAAAAGGGAGACCAAGAGAAGTGAACAGCTGCTGCAGCTGCAGGGATTCCAGGAAACAGTAGCTGGGAAAAGACTGACTTGAAACGGGACCTACAGGAGCTAAGCCAGGAACAGCTGAGCAACTGCAGGAAGGACTCCTGGGGATCTTCCCACTGCAGGTAGAGGGCAGCTCAGGCACCCAGGCACCTTGAAACCTTTGCCAAGCTCTAGCAGAAAATATCTTGTGAGTAAATAAGACATGAAATTAACACATCAGGCTTTTCAGTTATGGGCTTGTGAGGGGGAAAATGGGCTTCTGAACTGTCACAAGTTGGAATCCACTCCTGGGTATAAAATGAGGAGGACAGGAACAGCTTGGATATTCTGTGGAGAAGTGCACAAGTCTTCGCTTGGCAATCCTGCTGTCACAGGTGGAGAGAGATAAGAGGAGAGATCTGAGATGTCACTTGGCATGGACCTGTTGGAGACATCAGACCCCTGTCAGATCATCTGCATTTCATTAACTCAGATGTTTTCAAGACCAAAAAATTCTAAGACATTACTTATCATAGAGAATTACACAAAAATGTTCTTCCCATGAAGCCAACTAGAGCAGAGTAGCCTGTGCCCATGCTGTTAAACCTTCTCATCCTTCAAAACGCGCCAGTCTTATGCAGCTGCCTACGAGGAAGTGCCCATGGCCTACAAATTTTCCCAAGTGACACCAGGGAGTTGTCTGAGGGAATGATCTTTGGTCCAGATCAGAACCATTCCTGTAATCCTTTAACCACATAATCTGTTGAGTTTGACTTCTTGGGAAAATTTTCTAAAGCTATTAATTCACTAGAATGTTTAATTTACAAAAATAGACATAGCCTAAGGGCTCTTTCCAACCACGCTGAACAAAACTGAATGGTTCAGCCATATTGTGCCCTAAGAAATAGTTTGGGATTGAGGATCCTTGTTCAATAACTGACTTTACACCTATTTCAGTCATAACAGATCTGTATCAGTGAGCATATTTTCAAAAGTATGTGCAGGTTATTTTCTTCTTTTCCAATGTCAATAGTGACAAAAGGAAATGCTGAGGTTTTGTCTTGATATGTTGAACTGAATAAAAATAATTTCAGATATTTCAAGCTATATAGACCCATGGATCTGTTTATGTAATGACCCATTTTATCTGGGGTCAAATTTTAGTTGGTTTTGTCATGGTCCTGCCAGAGGGTTAGAGAAGAGTCAGTTTGCAGTGGATTAATTTTGCTGGCATCATCTTCCTCTCTATCTCCATCACCATAGAATCACAGAATGATTTGTGTTGGAAGGGACCTCAAAAATCATCTAGTTCCAAGCCCCTTGCCATGGGCAGGGACACCTGCTAGACCAGGTTGCTCAAAGTCCCGCCCAGCCTGGCCTTGAACACTTCCAGGGATGGGGCATCCACAGCTTCTCTGGGCAACCTGTTCCAGTGCCTTACCATCCCCACAGTAAAGAATTTACTTGCTTGACTGACTGGGCCTACAGTAGTAGAGCAAACTGCTCCTTCCTGGCTGAATTAAGCAAGAGTCAGCTAAACTGAATCAGAACTAAAATCTATGTCATGCAGAGATAGCATTATCAGGAGAGGAAGGTAAATCAGCACTACTCCAGAGTGACTGCAGTCACCCCTGGAACACAGCGTGGGGCAGGGTACTGCAGAAAGCCCAGGTATGAGCTGCAACCACGGCACACCTCCATCCAGTGTTGGCAACCTCCTGCTCCAGAGTGACTGCTGCTCTCCCTGACACAATTCTCCACACAGTTTTCACTGCAGGCTTGGGTTGGTGCCAGGCACTCTAAATTCAGCATTGTACTCAGAATAGTTCGGAATACTGCAGTCTGTTTGGTAAACAGGGATGTTGTGACTGTTAGACTCTGCCTGCTAGTGATAGCTTTGGCTTCTCTCTAGCAGCTAGGTGGAACTCAGATTTTAATTCAGAAATCTTGAAGTCTCTTCCCTTGACAGTGAAACACCTCTCTCCTGATGATGCAGGCTCACGAAGATGAAGGTCTTTAGGAGGGAAATGCTGGTGGAGAGTTTACTGAGAGGCATCTTCCATTTTAGTAATTCTTCTCTGCTAGCCTTTGGGTGCATTGTGAATCCTTCTGTTACCATCACTGATGAAAGATGATGAGGTGAGCATAGAATAAGGCAATTTTAAAAAAAACTTAATGCTGGGCTACTATCAAATTTCAGAATTAAAGTTTTGAGCTAGCATCCAATATGAAAGACTAAATTCAAGAGGTT
This sequence comes from Pachycephala philippinensis, assembly GCA_013397055.1. NCBI lineage: Eukaryota > Metazoa > Chordata > Aves > Passeriformes > Pachycephala > Pachycephala philippinensis. Next base: position 655,903 of record VWZT01005798.1, on the reverse strand, counting down.
CTTCTAATAAATAAATAAATGAAAAATAAAAGCCCTCAAACTTGTAGGAATCAGTAAGTTTGTCTTAGAAGCAAAATTTAGGGGGGTAAACATGAGCAATAGCATTGCTGGAAGTTTTCCAGTAGATAGTACATATATATATTTTACCAACAGTACTTTACCTGGATGTATCCAGGATTGTGTTTTTCTGATTGCCCAAACTGGCAGAGCACAGGGGAAGCTGTGGGTTGTGGGGGGTGAATGCTGGGCATGCTTTGAATGGAAATGAGAGCAGCGAAGAAAATAGGAAATTTCGTGCATCTAGGTTTCACATGAAAACAGCACCATGGCACTAAGCAGGAAGATAAGCAGAACTCTCTAATACAGTGCTCTGTGTCTGCATTAATGTCTGTATTTCTGGGGAGTTATTTAGGAATTTCTTGATGAAGCAGATACATGGCAGAATTCGGATATAAGCACAAATCTTTGTTCAGTAAGCTTTTTAGAATAAAGCATTAATCCAGGAACAAAGATTATGTAAGTGAATGTCTTGAACATACCCCACCCTAGTATTAACCATGCATTTTCTATAAGCTGAAAATTTGTGAAGTTGCAGAACCTGGTTAAAGGAAAGGTTTTAAATACTTGCTTCAAATACTGGAACAGGTATAGACCACTTTCCTTTAACAAATCCATAATTCATAGTAAACTATTCCCTAATCACTCACTTATTCAGCACAGCTGGTTTACTTAGTCTCTCATTCATAAGAAAGCAGTATCCCAGCATGGTAGCAGGAAATAAAAGGGATTTACAAAGAACTGGTCACAGAAGAGGTTAAGTACAAAATCTAATTAAAACCACTTTAAAATGTTATGTAGTCTCTGTAACAGTGTAGTGTATTTCTTCTGGGGAATACTGAATGCTTCAATAATTGCTGACAGAAATTTATATTCCCAGTTTGTCTTTACTATGACATATAAGCTTAATGCTTTCATTCATATGAAGATTTTATTTTATTAATGGTTATCTAAATACTGCAAGAACTTCCATAGGTAGATTTTTCCTCCTAGATTGATTGTTTGTAAGATATTAGGAAGATCACGGTTTTAAACTATAAAGGCTACTGACTTCCTAAGTGAAAGTGTGCAAACTGCCTGAAAAGGATTGTTTTGATAACCTTGATGTAGGGTTTTCTTCTTTTTTTTTCTATTTAAAGACCCAGCTCATGTGTTCATGCTATAATGAAAAACAATTCTGCATCAAAGCTGATAAATATAGGAATTATAGAAACTATTTGGTAGATATTTTGGTCTCAGATTTTTAAGATTTAGTTATAAAAAGCCTAGGTCACATTCAAAGCAGTCATCTAATACACTGCTATGAGCCAAGCTCTTGGAGATTAGATGTGTTATTATATGTATGATTCTGATTTACTCTGTGTACAAGTGACTTTTGAGGAGGCACAACTTTGTGACATACCTCTGTCACTTGAAAAAGATATTGCCAAGCACACAAAGTTCTTAAATATTCCACAGCAAACCCAAAACTTTCCAAAACAACGGTGGGATGGGAAGTTTCCAGAGCTAACTTGTAAACCAATGGGAGGCTATGCCTGAGCATGAGAGATGAACCGAGAAAAACACAGATTAATTCATTTCCACTCTGATCCAAACTGGTTTTTTTTTGAAGCTGTAGTCAGCAGCAATCTCTCTTTAAGCTTCCATGGGCCCATGCTAATTATCTAACATGAGTTAGTTTCTCTCGTAAGCTTCCTTGTGGTTTTTTGGCTGCTTTCTGCAAGCCATGCAGCCCTAATAAAACTCTTTCCATTGATGCCAAAACGAACGATTATCTCTTTTTCTATTTTTTGCGATGTATACGTATGACATGAGAATGAAGAAGAAATCCCAGCAGGGAATGTTCAAACAGCACACAGGGCCATATAAGGCTGGAATTTGCAGGCTTTTATCAACCAGAATGGCTCTGGGTTTTCAGTTCCCTAGGAACCTGAGCATTGGGACCAAGAACTTCCTGAAGAGCTTGAGAAGTGTAGTAAATGAAGAAAGTTTAATGCTTGTTTTAGATACGCACAATTATGCTGTTGCTTTCTTCTGTTCTTTTGACAAAAGATGTAAATGTTTTGAGTCATGTTGTTTTCCTTTATCTCTCTCCTTAGTTCTTCAGTTTTTTCAAGGAAAAAGAAGAGAACTGGCTTTCTACCAGGTAGGAGGAAAGACACATATTACTTTGTTCGTAGTTTTTAAGAGATGTGAAGGGATGGGAAGAGAGAGTGAGAAATCATGGGCTATTCAGTTTTCCTCTTAGTTCTGCTTTTGCATGATCCTTGTGTGTTGTGTTCTTGTCTTCTTTTTCCTTTGTCTTATTACACCATTTTCTTTTCCTCTGTGCTTTTGGTTTACTTTAGTGATGTAAGCATCAAGTCTTAAGAGTGGTTTTATTTGAGCTTTACTGATTAAAGTTAGTGTAACTAAGCTCTAGTGTAACTTGGCCTCATACAATACAGAGGTAGAATTTCGTGAGTGGGAAATAAGAACTTTTTTATCCTAGGAAATGCTTAATACTTATGTATTAAGAAAATACACGTTTCATACACTGTATTAAAACTAGCTGTCAAATTTTTTTCAACACTGAATTGTTCTTATTTCCACCCTAAAGCAGCAAATAAGAAAAAGTGATGTTGAAATAAAGGCAAGCCTTTTCAACAAATACAGTTTCAGTGGTTCTGGTATCCTAGATTTTTATACACTCATTCTACTCTTTGAATATGTCTTACTGATACACTGCAATCCAACCTTGGCAGCTGCAGACACATTCAATGTATACAGATTTAAGAAAAAATAATAGATTCTGAACCTAATTTTCCTGTCTTAGGTCCCTCATTTTTCCATAACATTAAATAGGTGAATGAGAAGTCTTTTGTATTGTCCAGGATCAGCATACACTGGGATAAATACTACAACTTATAGTTCATTTTTTTGGAAATCTGCTAAACTTGAGTGCAACTAAACTGAAGTCCCTGCCACAGAAGTGCTCACCCGTTGCAGTGTGAATTACCCTCAAACTATTCCCTGCCCAGATCTGGTCTTCTTTGAGGTTGTCTTTGATAACAGTGAGCTTAAAGGTAGCAACTGCATTTATACAAACTCCTGCCATATCAAATGACTAATGAGAGAAAATTCAGCAGGAGGGTTGTTTTCTTCAATTTTTTTTTGTTGTTATCTTTCAAGATTTAATTACCTAATTCTTATCCCTTGGTCTGACAAAGAATTTGCCAAAAGCTCTACACGGGTACCAGCATTAACATGATTTGTATATTAGCAACTGTATAATAATATCAAGCAGAATTCATCAGCCATCAATAAGTATCCATCAATGTCACAATATCTGCTTCTTGCATTGAAAAAAAGATAAAAAAAGAAGATTGTTGAAAAGATAGAAAACCAAATGTTCTTTAGTAATTCCTGGAATGAAAATCTAATAACTCCACAATACTGTAATAAGCACAGTAGAAATGCAGTGACTGACACCTGGAGTGGCAATCAAAAGTCATGCAAAAGTGAGTTACCTGTTGTGCACAAGTTTTGCATAATAGTATTTTGCTTATAATGGAAACAAAACTCAACTTCTTAGTTTCCCAGGGAGTTACAACTTAGACTATGCCATTCTTAAATAAGTGAATATGGTGTTTGATTCCCTGGTAATTCATTACAGGCCATGCCATTACTGAAACTGCCCATTTTATTTTTACTGCTGAACAGGCAAAACTTGGGTGTGAGGGAAATCGGATGCAGGGCCCGTGTGTTACACTTTGGTGAGCAGCTCAGGAACTCTCCATGGGGCTGTGGGATTCCCTGGTGCTCCTGCAGCAGCTCTGCAGTGCAGCACCTGCACATAGCAGGGTGTGCCCACCCTGGATCTACAGGCACTGAAACCCTGGTGTCACTAGCCCTGGGACAGCCTCTGTGGATCACCCAGGGCTGCACATCTGCCCGAGGTGAGAACTGACAGGCTCCTTGCAGCTGCAGAGCTGCAGGTCCCAGCTTCAGGATATTGCTGTGTTTGGGGAAATTTGCCAAGAGCTCCCACCAGCAGCTGCCTCTGACTTGGCCTGACACAAACTTAGCCCTTCCGGCTCACGTCTGTGCTCTAGGTGAGTCTGACTCTATGTCAGACAAGAGAAACAAACTTCTGTCCTGGGGAGCCGGGACTGATGGAAATAAATAGACAAAGCAACAGAATGAAACAGCATTTTAGCCAAAACCAGAAGAAATGTGGCAAAACAGCAAGCTTACCAAATGCCCTGAAATGCAGAAGAAAGTTCACAATGCTGGAATACAAGGAAAAGTCTCCAAATGACTGGAAGATTTAACAGCAAAGTAAGAAACTACAGAGAATGCAGAGTGCAGCAGTCGATTTAAAACAGGCCAAAGAAGGTTGAAGGTAAATCAAGCTGAACTTCTGCATCTTGGCTCAAAATAATAGTGGATCCATGAATCTGCCAATGTTCAAAAGGAAGATTTCAGCAAATTAATAAGAGGTTAAAGGAAGAGTGTGTGAAGAGGGCGTGGAGGAGAGTCACTACACACAACAGGAGTTAATAATCAGGAGAATCCTGGGGATGATTGATGAGAGAAACTGAGTCTTGGTACCAGCAAGGGAGTCAGTACATAATTAGCTGGCTTTCCTCATGGGGTTTGACTTGCATTGCTGTATATTTAATAGCTGTCAGTGGATCTGCAGTCACAGAGTCAGAGTCAGTCTGGGATGAGGATGAAAGAGAAAGTAGAAGATCATAGGGGAGCAAGCTGGCCAAGACCCAAGAAAGAAGAAGTTGTGGAACGGGGAATGACAGACAAAGAGGAGAAGAATCAGCAAGAGAGGAACTCAGAGGAAGGATTCCTTCAGCAAGAGCTAGAGGTATCAAGTAACAGAAAGAAATTGTAAGGGAACAGGGTGGATAATATTGATGACTTACATATTCTTCAGGCCACTAGCTATTAGAAAGGATTATCTCAAGGAAAAAAATCTCCTGGAAATAATTTTCCTGTTTCAAAGAAAATTCATAGAGGTACAAAAGTACCTACAAAGATCTGCTTTTGCATGCAAAAATGTTATATTTTATGTACACATTAAGTGCTCCCAAACCTGGGAATATGATGGGATAAGGACAGACTAGGGGCCCGATTCAGCAAAGGAATAAGAAAATTCATGAGGGCTTTGTAGGAAAAGTAACAGAAAGCATGCAAGAGGAGCTTTGTCCCAAAGAGGTGAACATGATCAATCATCTCTGAAGTAAGGAGGAGCTGATATCTGCTTCCACATTTACTGGGCTCCCTCTTAAATTTTTCTTTATCATGAAACAGCCTTAAAAATAACAGTATTTTCTTAATTGAATACTGAACCAGTCATTAAAGAGTAAGAGGGAAAATATCCAACAGTGCATAAAATCTTGTTGTGTCCATTTCCAAACTCTATAAGCAGCAAAATAGTTATTGCACAGTCACTGCATCAGTTAGTTGCTAAAGGATCATAATTAAGATTATATATACACTTACTGATTTTTTTTTTAAACTTCTGTCACTAGGATAAACCCCTCAGCATTTAAACAAGGATTTTCCTTTCATTCATGTACTCTGCTGCTGAAAAAAAGACAGTTAAGGTTTTTTTCAGTAGAGAGAAACAGAATGTATGAACACGAAAATACCTAGTTTGCTTTTGCATAGACCTGTATTTCACAGACAGCAAAGCACGTCTCTTCCCTGAACAGCATGTTGCCTATCAAATTTCAGTCCAAATAATCTTTCAAGGGTGAATTATACACTTTGAAAGTGGGAACTTTAATTTCATTACAATCAAACAATGAAAGAGGTAAATGGTGTAAGAAGGAAATTGTATCTCCCTGTCCAGAGCACAGTGCTGTACAATCTGTGCTGTGACTGCAGAACACAGGAGAGATGCAGAGACATAACCACACCTTCTGAAAGAAGTATATTGCACTTGGAAGATTGCAAGAGCAAAAACATTTTCTACAAGTTCCCTCAAGATTTCATATTTGCCCTTTAACAATCTTCATTTTCCAAAATGGTCTTTAGAGTAATTAAGTCTAATAGTCTGTCAAGGAAAACAAAAAAGACGTGTTCGGCCAGGAAGAGATTGTGTTCTTAAGTCACTATAAGTGATGAAGAAGTTTCTGTCAAATACTTCCAATTAAAAAGATTGAATAAAAGAATTGATATAGTGCAAAATCATTAAAAATGCCTAAACATTGAGCATAATCTATCAGATAGGTGTTAAGCTGTGACTTAAAATGTCAGCTGTCAAAATTGTGTTCGGAGCTGTATTTCATCACAGAATCACAGAACTACAAAATTAGAAAGGCTGAAAGGGACCACTGAAGGTCATCAAGCAGGGTAGCCTAGAGCATATCACTCAGGATTGTGGCCAGGTGGTTTTGAATATCTCCAGAGAAAAAGTCTGCACAGCCTGTCTGGGAAACCTGTTCAAGTGCTCTGTCATCCTCATAGGTATTTGCCATAAAATATAAAATATTTTCTGAAAGAGGCTGAGAATGATTCAAAGTATATGGGAAGCATTTCTTTTTCTAAAATATAAACTTGTTCACACAACAGTCAGTGTCACAGCCTATGAATTTGAAGAAGAGACAAACAAGAACTCAAACTGAACTTATGTCTTTTAATCTAAGAATACCCAAAACCCAGTCTTTCAGATAGCAGTCCAGACATGAACAGGAGTAGAGGTGAACAAGAAGTTAGAATTTCATTTTAGATGTAACTTTACACATATTTTAGACAACACTGGTTATATTCTCTTGCTGAAATACACTTCTCTAAATTCTTGAGTCTTGATTTCCCTCCTTTAAACTAGATGGTCTTTATTCTTGGTAACTCAGACGCAAGATCAAATTAACAATAATACATATATCATCATCCAGATTAACCTGTGAGTCCCTAATTTGAACCAACTTTGAGCTGATCATAAAGTTGCTCCTTGGAATCCTGCTGAAGCATATTTTACAAAAAATGGAAAATCCTGTCAAGCAGCAGTGCACATCCATGCTATATTGTCTAAATATTGTCAAGATGAGGAGTAGGTAGAACAGGACTTCCATAAAAAAAAATAAAAAAGGTCTGAGAGCTGAAGGAAGAAGTCAAATCTCTTGCACTAGCTGTAACTCTCTATGAATATATTTCTAATTGTAGTTGAAGACTCTGCAATGCAGACGTGCAGTACTTTCCTTTTGCTTTATATTGAGCAAAGAGGCAATTATTGGGCAGAAGCACAACCTGTTTTAACCATTTACTTTAGGCTGAAGTTCACCATATATTAAAAGTGCCAGCCACAGATTTATAAAATCATCCTGAGTTGGAAGGGACTTACAAGAATTGTCCAGCTTCTGACTCCACAGACAGCAACCTAAAAGTTAAAGCTTAGGTAAAAGAGTGCTGTTCAAACACTAACAAGCTTTTGGGCCATGACCACTTTCCTGGGGAGCCTCTTAAGTGAACACCCTCTCAGTGAAAAACATCCAATCCGAACTTCCCCTGGAGCAGGTTTAAGACATTCCCTTGAGTCCCATCACCAGACACCTCTCTGCTCCCCATCGTGAGGAAGTTGTAGAAACAATGAGGTCACCCCTTAGTCTCCTCTAAGCTGAACAAACCCGATATCCTCAGACACTCCTTGTAACTCGACCCCTCTAGTTCTTTCACCCTTTAGCTCTGCTTTGGAAACATTATAATATTTTTATATCCTTCTCGTGTTGTCAAGTCCAAAGCTGCAGGCAGTACTCATACTGAGGCTGCACCAATGCTGGCTGTAGTGCAACAATCACTTCTTTTAATGTCCCTCAATGTTGAGTACAATGGGAGTCTAGAACTAGCTTAGATGAAGGCATCTGATCTGTAGGCTCCTCCATTGGGAAAGAATAATCCTGCCCTTACAGTCCATCTCAATAAACAGCTGTAGTAAGGTTGGACTCCTAAAGAGGGCATCCACAGCCCAGCATTCAAAGTGAAACCCTTTGGGCTGGACCACACATCCTTTTGACAGTGAAAATGGTCACTGCTCATACCTCTTATCTGATGGCTGCTTTGGAAAGTTCATTCAAACAAATCTGTGGGACTCCCTTGCATACAGACAATATTACTCAGATGGGCAAAATAAAATCTCTTGCAGAGGGTGAGATTGCAAAAGCATTGCCTTTTTGAGAGACAAAAAATTAGTCCTGAAGTAGCTGAATCATTAGGGATCAGAATAATTTTCTCCTTTTACCTACTAGCCACAGAAGGCAGCAGATAAAGCATGAAAACCTGAACTGGCTCATTGGTGACACCCATAACAGTCAGGTTCACCACAGCTGACAGAGTCAAACTCCTGGTACTGATGGCTAAGAGTAATGGATATGCATACGTACAATAAAATTACCAGTTTCAAGAATTATTTTAAAGTCTTAAGTGGCACTTAAGTGACAGAGTAATAAAATGATGAATTAAGTAAAGGCTTTTTTAGCTGGCATAATTCCCAGAATGTACTGTGGTAAAATTTTGATTTGAGATATTAGTAGGTGATAATTTTTGGAAAGATTTCTGACTATTTCTTCACAGCCTCTGAACAAAGAGAATACCAAGCTATCAGAAAGAAGGAATAATAAATTAAAATTCTACCCTAAAGTAAAAGTCCTTCGCTTATGCTTTCACGAAAGATTTTGCTTCTGACATACCAATGTCTCTGGATTCGTTCAGAGAGTAATCAAGAAGTCCTGTGTGTTTCTGAGAGAAGAGTAATTACTAAAAGACTAATAAAATCATCTCAAAATGGCTGATGGGTTTTAGGAGTGCTAGATGAGATTCATCAGCCTTGAAGCTGAAGGGATTGTTAGGATATTTGTGGTCCTATTGACCACACGAGGGGGTCTGAAAAGAATTTGCATGTAAAGAGTTACATTAGAGTCTTCCATTGTGATGAACTTTGTTGAAATAAAATTGCCAATTCAAAGGATTTCTTTCTGCCTAGTAAGTGTAAACAGAAAGCAATATAGGAATCAGAATTTCTCCCACATATATATATGGGAAATCATTGTCTCACACCACATATATATATATGGGAAATCATTGTCTTACACACATATTCTCCCTGAAGGCTTGTTTTGAGTGCTGTTACAGCAGGTGCTGAAGAGAAGTTAAACTGAAGGTCTGTACTGAGAAGAAGACTCTGGAGAATGGTAGTATCCTTTACAGTTGTGTGATCCTCAAGCCCCTGGGAAAAGAACCATGGCCATTCTCTTGACTAAATTGGAAAAAAAATTGCTTGCTCGAGATTCTGCTGAAGGTTTATGTCTGTACAAAATGCCAAAAATGCACACCAATAAAATCATCCATCCCAATAACTCTGCACATACTCTCTTATTGCCATGCAATAACTAAGTGCTTTTTGGCAGATGACGAATGACCTTTTGTCATGCTTTAAAATTAAGCCTATTTTACAACTGAGAAAAATAAGAACCGAGATACAATTTACTGAGATTTAGGGGCTGTGCCTGAAGCGTATTCTGGGATGAGTATCCTCCTCCACATATTCCTGGGCTACTGCCCAAACATAGTAGAAGATTTTCTCTCTTCTCTTCTCTTCTCTTCTCTTCTCTTCTCTTCTCTTCTCTTCTCTTCTCTTCTCTTCTCTTCTCTTCTCTTCTCTTCTCTTCTCTTCTCTTCTCTTCTCTTCTCTTCTCTTCTCTTCTCTTCTCTTCTCTTCTCTTCTCTTCTCTTCTCTTCTCTTCTCTTCTCTTCTCTTCTCTTCTCTTCTCTTCTCTTCTCTTCTCTTCTCTTCTCTTCTCTTCTCTTCTCTTCTCTTCTCTTCTCTTCTCTTCTCTTCTCTTCTCTTCTCTTCTCTTCTCTTCTCTTCTCTTCTCTTCTCTTCTCTTCTCTTCTCTTCTCTTCTCTTCTCTTCTCTTCTCTTCTCTTCTCTTCTCTTCTCTTCTCTTCTCTTCTCTTCTCTTCTCTTCTCTTCTCTTCTCTTCTCTTCTCTTCTCTTCTCTTCTCTTCTCTTCTCTTCTCTTCTCTTCTCTTCTCTTCTCTTCTCTTCTCTTCTCTTCTCTTCTCTTCTCTTCTCTTCTCTTCTCTTCTCTTCTCTTCTCTTCTCTTCTCTTCTCTTCTCTTCTCTTCTCTTCTNCCTCTCCTCTCCTCTCCTCTCCTCTTCTCAAGAAGGGGATCTGTCAACTTCCTTGAATTTCCTCTTCAGAAAGTTGCTTGTAGCCCAAAACCACCATTGTTCTGGGAAAATTTAAAAAAGAGTTCAAAGGAGTTTAAAAGCTGCTAGGATTATTTTTTCTCTGATAGATATGCCTTTATGCTTCCCTTGATTCATTTGGTTACATGGTAAGGTCCTTAGGACAGAAATCAAATCTTCTCAGCCTTACACAGGACTGAGAGTATCATTTAAGATGAATTAATAAAATAACATGACTCAGTTAATATTTAATCTAACCTTGATTTCTAAGGCTGTTGCCCAGCCATCATACTTCCTTGTTCTCTTTTTATGATACCACATACATTGCTTTCTATTTCTGACAGAGGGGAGTTTATTCACGTCTTGCTCCTCAATCTTCAGCACCAAATGGACTCATGATTCTTGTACAGGAGACTGGAAAATACTGCTTTTGGTTTCTGTTTAGAAATTTCTGAGGAACCGTACTTCCTTTCCTGGCACGTAAGAGCTAACAAGACTAAATAAATGCATAAACACAGATATTTACAAATGCACTGTGATTTACTGTGGATAACACTACAAGCTTAAAGCTGACATTGTCTTCTCTACTGTTACACTCCAATTTGCCCACAGATAACTGGGAGAATGATGGGCACGTAGACATTCAGATACGTACCCCTAGAGTGGAGAATCAGGGACCACTTTTAGTCTCAGGGGAATCTGGTTTCATACAAGCCACAGGCTGATCCAGGCACTGGAATGAGACTCAAGGTAAGGTGGTCTGCAAACTGTGTGGGTGTTATGGGGCATTTCAGCAAATCCCCAGTCTGAACAATCGGGGAACCACTATCCCAGAAGGTAGAATATCACACACCTGCAGGTCAGTCTTACAGTCTGAACACTTTGAAGAATTGTAATCAAAATGATGGGGTTTGTTTTTCTTTCCTTTCCTTCTGCAGATGCTTTCCTTCTCTTCTACTCCTTTTTCCAGAGGAGAGTTGCATGTGCACCTGTGGTTCTTGGTTTTGGTGAGTGACAAGTTCAGAAGGGCACTGGTCCTTTATGAATGACAAAACGTGTATTAAGGTAAAGTGAGAAGTTTTGTTCTTAGCTATTTTTCCCTGGTGTATTGCGTTGTAATCTCATGCCATGGAAAGGCTGGTACTAGCAGAACAAGACTATCAGAGTGTTAAATTTAATAAAAACCCAGGTACAGAAATTCTGTGCTAACAGTTGATTAACAAATCAACTATAACCTGACTAACAAAGAGAACTAGTGAAGCCTCACTGCTGTAACTTGTTTCATTTAAGCAGACCCTGGACACAGTCAGACAAAAGGTCAGTGAACACAGCAGGCCTTCTCAAAAGAGAGTTCCAGAGGTCACACACCTATGTTTCTTACATCTTCTTGTGTATAATGTAGCTTAAATTTGTTTTGTGGTCATTCTAGGTAGTAGGATATTTTTTCCAGTGATCTTTTAAATCCCATGCCCTTTCTGTTAGGTGCAAAGAATGAAATGATGTCATTTCAGAGTGGGGGAAGGAAAACAAGTGCTGAACAAAGTTTCAGATGTCTTCAGTCATTTTGCAAAAATGCACTGATTTGCTGTCAAGGCAGGCTGATCTTTAGCACTGCCTCCATGTCCTCCAGAAGATTCTGCAGTCTGTGGCTGACCATCAAGGTAAACTGTTGCTTCGTGTGCTTCATATTCCTAGGGTGTTGATCAATAAACCTTAAAGTGAAAAACTGGAAAAAAGTAGCTAAGATTTCTCATCTATCCAGCTGCTCCGTGCAAATATTGTACATATATCCTAGAGAGCTAGGACAGCTGCTGAATAGGTAGTTGGCATGGGATTGACAAACTAAAGCCAAGAAATTCTGATCTTTGTCCTGGCATTTCATTTTAGAACTGGCCATCCCTCATGTGGCTGAGAAGTTTTCGTTTTATTAGACATTTGACTTTTAACAATGTACATTTATTTAAATAATGTTCTAGCAAGACCCAGGTCTTGGATGTTAAGGGTTTGCATTTGCTGCAATCAAAAGGGTTCAGCACTTAGCATGCTCATAAAAAAAACCCCAAAACAATAAGAACAAAACCATTTGAATTTGTTTGTTGAGTCACCCTATGCATAGAGTACTATGTGTTGTTATAAAAGGTTTTCCCTGCATTGCACATACAACTGACTAACTATAAAATGTAATATTAAACATCCAGTCCATATAAATACTCTTAAGATTAAACTGCTGCATTCCTAACTGATCTCTTTACCCTGATTCCTTCCAGCTTTAACTGGGAATTCTTTGCACTGCCAAATGTAGTGATAAAAATATATTTACTTTGCAACATTTAACAATTGAAATTAGAACCAGATAAAATTTCAGGGTGATTTTTTGAGCCAAACCAAGCTCACATTTTTTTCCTAAAAGTAATAAGAATATTAACCAATAAATCCAAAATTAAATTACTACTTTGAATGATGACCAACAGCATAAAGGAGTGTGAATAGGTTAGTAGTTTTCTTTCTGAGATGTAAGGTATAAGCAGGGTCAGGATACTTTCATAAGACTAGTTCATACTTGGTTAAAATTAAGTCTAAACAGCTTCTAAATATATCATAGTGTTTTTTCATAGTGAGATTATCTTCCCTGTCACAGTGCTGTTTGATAATTTCTTATATCAATCTGGTTAAAATAAATAGACAGACATTAGAGTTTCCACATTGAATTAATTTTTATGTCTATATTTTAAAAAGTTCAGCCCTTCAGGATATGCTTTACTAAGTGTATTGGGATGGAAATTATCTGAGTAGACCAAGTTTTTAGAGCAGAGAATCAGTACCAAAACCCTTTCAAATACAGATTTTTACATTTTGGGCTGACTAGCAGATTACTTTCTCCTAATACATCTCTATATTTTTTCTCATCACAGAATAACCCTGTGGAAGCAAAAGATGTGTTGTTAAAGGGTGCAAATTCCTGACTTATACAATGAGCAAATGTTTCTCAGGCTCGCCTCCAAGGATATTTACTGTGAAATCACTGGGGTGCAACACAGAATGACGAACATCGTGTCCTTTAAAAAGAGTGTTTTCAGGAGCCAAACATTCACTTTGGAGTTTAGAACTATTAATTGTCTTACTAGTGCTAAAGGAATGGGAGCAAAAGTAGTGTAGGAGAAGTTTATTGTGACTCTGTTCATAAAGGCCAAACTTGAAGGTGCAGAGTTCATCCTGCACTGATAAATCAAAGCTCGAAAATACAAGACTTCCCTCCTTTGCCAGTTCCTCACTTTCTCCCAGCAAAGGCAGACGACTGCTACCTCAGTCAGAAGTCCCTCAAACAAGACCTGTTGCAGCTAGATTAACAAGAGTCAGCATAACCAAATCCATGGCAAAAAAGTAAGCTCATCTTTAGGCATAACAATAACAGCTAAGAGCTTTGGAGGAAGCATTCTCCTTCCCCACACATTAATGGTTTCTCTGGGCTGGGGCTCTAGCTAAACCCACCCCCTGGAAAACCTGCCCTTCAATTAGTTAACTCCCAGAGCTTACATGCTGTACTCTCACAGACTGGTCCACCCTTCCTGTCCTCTTCAGCAGACCTAGACACTAATTTTAAAGAACTTTTACAAGCAAAAGGTTAAAAATTGACTTCCAAATGAACAAATTGGGAGGATCACATTTGTAGCAGTTATCTTCAAGTGACTGAAAAATGTCTTCCCTGGGACTTAGTTACCAGAAATTTGAGTACCCTGGCAGAGGCTGCAGCTGTTGTACTCTCAATTATTTCCCATCTTATCTCCCTGGTTATAACTGTGCGGCTGCAGCAAAACAGAGTCTGAGTAATAATAGGATGTGCAATGGGAGCATCCAACTCCTTGTGTCGAGCGTGAGGAGAACCAGAACTCCTGTAAACCTCCCAACAGTCTGGGGCAAGGTTAAGGAGAGAGGGAGGTGCTTAGGGAAAATTATGCCCTTCTCCCTGACCCCTCTATTTACAGCAACTTGAAAAAAAAGATTGTTCAGCTTGCTCCTGATTAGGTGAACTCTTGTTAAGTAGAAAAATAATGACAGATGTGTCCATGGCAGATATCGAAGGCTTCCCGTGTACATGTCTTCGAGACAAGGAATGTTAAATACCCATCTATGAAGGCCCTATGACTTTGTTTTTCCTTTATTAATAAGGTTGTATCACAGTAGTTTTAACTGCTCAGTTAAAATAAATATGAGTAAGGTGAGGGTTTTTTTTCATTTGAGAAATTATATTTTAAAATTATATTTTTCTTCTTCCTTTCTGATTTTATGATTGTAATTTATTTTAGTGCAAACTTGTTTTCTAAGTGTCAGTTTCATTTTTGATTTTAAATAATAGAGTTTTGTTGAAAATTTTTATGTTTGAAATGTTCATGTAGGCATTAAACAAAAGCTAGAGGCCTAATTATCTTCATTAGGCGGAAAACACATTTTCAGACATAAGTGGACTTAATCTGTGTACGCAGCCAAAGCTTCCCCCCCCGTATAGAAATTCCACAGTTATAAAAAGCTCAGATGTTTTGTCTAGGCCTACTTTTCCTTCAGGATTTTAAGAGAAAATAGTATCCTTTAGTTGTGTGAGATATGTCTCCACAGCGCAACACTGAGGAGCTTGATGGGGAAGTGGGTGGTGTTATTGTTAATGTTAATGACGCACATGCACAGTGCTCATTAGCCCAGTGACAAATACAGCATTTCACCTGGGAAAAAAGGCATTGAGAAAAACAGTTACATCATTCTGACACCCTTAAACAGCACTCACTTGGGTTCCTACATTTGGAAAATTTGTCCTGGATGTACACACAGAGGCACACACATACACACACACACACATATATATATATACACTTAGACCCATATTTATGCATGTATATATATTTAAGTTACAATTCCATTGATTTATTTAAAGTTAAAATAAGTTTCATCATTGCTGAAACAGATATCAACTTTCTTTTGCTCGGACAAAAAAAGGACACACATTTACTCCAGACACAGCAATACTTGCATAACCATTCCCTTGAATTTTATATCCTAGAGCACTTTCATGAGTTTCAAGTAAAATAGTTTATCTACAGAAACACAAAATATATAAACAGGCAAATGAAAACAAAGTAAAAGCAGTTTTTTATTAAAAAATTATCCTGAATTTTACTTCAAATTTCTAAACCTGGAAATTTTGAAATGATCTTACAAATGCTCAACATACTTTCACGCATGCAGCTAAAGATCAAAAAACTTCAAATCCACCTCTGATGTAAATCAGCGCCTGGACTTACTTACCCAGCTGCTAGCCACTTTGTCATCCTTCAGTGAAACATTTTCAATATTCTTCTTGCAATAGGTAATCTAATTAAGATGTATAACATAGCAGCCAGGACCATATCATTACTCTATGTAAATATATATCCTCATTTCCAGGGGTGCTGAGATCTCATCATGCTTCTAATGGGATCATTTTTTATATTAAATTATATTAGTCGTATATTATCTCCTATCTCATTGCTCCAGTGCCACATTCCCTGACACAGCAGTGTACCTGTAGTTTGCTGCTGGTTCCCTGGAGTATCACTGTGAACTAAACGTGAGCGTTAGACTTCCAACAGGATACACTTATCAGTATGAATTTTTAATTGGTAGTATAAGAAGAACTGATTTAATTTAACTAACATTTTGGTCATCTGTGTGAAGATTCTTCGATGTAAAAATAAAATCCCTCTTTCCAGAAATCCTTAGCTTTGTAGTTCACCTCAAGTTAACATCTGAATCAGTCAGATTTCATCAACCAGCTCTGTACAGCAGCCAGTAAATTAGCAAGGGCAAATCTGGTTCAGATGACTCATTTTTGGGATTTTCATCCAAAGTTGTTATGAGAAAGACTAAATCATCAGCTGCAATGTAGTCAAAGCTGAAGATTTAAACAATGAAAGTTGGGAACGAGCCTGGAGGTAAGTAAAGACAAGCATTCTTGGGAAAAGCAAGTTTTTCCTGAAATGGCCAGATGAACGTAGAGAGCCTACAAAATAGCTTAGTGCTTGCAGTGGAAAGCAAGCTGCTGTTTCGCACGGGTAGGGAGGGGAAGAACACCATGTGAATACAAGCAATTCTGTTCCGGATGGAAGATAACTAGAAACTCACTGGGATGAACTACCTCATAAAAACAAAAACCTTAAAATAGTCATTTTTTATGTGAGATTTCCAGTCCAGGGACCAAGATGAGAATTTATTGTGAACCCATCCATCTGGTGCAGAAATGGAGCAAGTGTGTGACAGTTCTGCTGCCGAGCAGATTATATTTTGGCTGACTGACATCATGGTAATGAGAAATTTCTGAAGATCCAATGTGTACTTATATCAACTGGCAAAAAAACCTCCCAAACCCTTGGCAATGGAATGGATCTGTTAGGCCTTTGGATTCACCCTTCAAATTCAATGTCAAGGAAAAAAAATGAGCTTGATCTTTCACAGCTGTCGGGCAGCTGAGTTTTTGGTTGAAGCAGAGCATAGTCTAGATAAGTTAGTAAGGCTTGGTATGGTCACTATTCTCCTGTGGCAAAGACCAGAAAGTTGTTTTTTGTTATAGAGATGGTTCATAGTTCTGATTTTGCCCATTTAAGCTCCCTGACATATTTAAATTGAAGAGCCTTATCAGCAGGTGCATTTCCTAATATTTCTCTCTAAAAATGGTATAGTCTGTTTTCAAACCACTCATAATGAATGCAGTCTATTATAAGAATCATGATGGATTATCCTCGCTCAATACAAAATGAATTTCCCTGAGCTTATTCCCATTGATTAGATCTAGTGTTAGCAAAAGACCCAAATTTCACACTGGAGACATTTCATTGTGGACATTCTCTAATATTTAATTCCTATCTGCCCAGTCCCACGCAGGTTTAATTTCTGATTTTAAAGATTTTAGCTTCCATTTCCTCATTTGCAACAGCAACAATGGGCTCCACTGATTTATTTTATCACTGGGACACCTCGTGTGAGCAGACACTGAGGTGTCACTGCCCAGGTGTGAATTCTGGCATGATTATTCCACTGCCATTCACAACTGCTTTGAAAAAACATTGGCCAAGAACTGAATCATAGAAACTGAATCGTAGAACTGTGACACCTACCAGCTTTGAGGCAGCCCTTATAAATCTCCCTACCCCAATGGCACTAAGGAACTGTGCCATGACAACATGAGTCCCGGATTGAATAAGTTCTAGTTCATTGCACCATCAAAATAAGATCTCTCACTCTGTCATAAAGTAGAGATAGTGAAATTATTATACGAATTAGAAGAAATAAATGCAATTTGGCTCAGAACCAAAGTTGATGAGAAATCTTTTTTTCAAGTTTAATCCTTTCTCTGTATTTCAAGGACATTTTTCTTAACGTAGTTTAACATGGTGCAAATGGTTAGCCTGAAGTCAGCAAGAGTAGACAGTGGGAAATTCTGAGTATTTCAGTATCAGGAAAATATTTCAGTGATTCAGAGCTAGGCCCTTGCAAAAGCAGAAAGCAAGTGCCCATTTTTAGCCCTGGCTTGATGGTTCACTCTGGGGAAATTGGAAAACAGACCCATGGCCAGATCCTGATCTCAGTTCCAGAGATGTACCTGGATAGCTCCAGTACTGCGGAGGTGACCTGTTGTGACTCTGCTGAGGCATTAATACAAATTTACACAATTCTCCACCACAGTGATTAAAACTGAAATCTCTCCCATATCTAAGCAAATAAGGATCCTCTCAGCAGCCAAAAGCTACATGACACTGAAAAATAAGGCTACACAAACCTGAAATTTTTCTTATTTCATGAATGAAAATCCATTCTTATAGTCTCCTCGGCTGGAATATTTGTTTTCCACCTTTCTTTACTGCCAGCAATTCTAAAATAATTGTGCATAAATTTAACCAAAAAGAATAAAAAAGGTGTCAAAGAGTAGCAAACATTGGTTTTAGCCAGAAACTTGCACCATACATAAACATGTGGAGTAGACTGATAATTTGACAGAGTAAAGCTGTCTACATTGACACATAAGTAATTTAATACATATATTTGTGGCTATCAAAAGCACTTTTTAATGACACACTAAAAAATAATTTGGTTGAAAGAAAAAGAGGACTCCAAACTCTCAGAAGAAGCAATTATATGAAAATTTGTATTGTAAGTGCTTAATAAGCCATTTTTAACTCTCAGAGAATCCCACTGCACTACTCTGACTCATAAACACTCAGCAAACACAGGATATGATATAGAGCTTTATCTCACCAAGCGGCTTCCAGTATGTGTCTGGAATTTTTTTCCTTTTCAATCATTATATGGGTTTTTAATAGTGAGCAATCTAAGTTTTAAAGGCAGTGAACACAAAAGCTATGTTTTACTGCAACGAACAATTAGGAATTCCAAACAATTTGGCTCATCAATCAAAACATTCTCATTTTCAAAAAA
>VWZT01005798.1:591705-637191 GCA_013397055.1 Pachycephala philippinensis | reverse complement strand
AAAAAAAAAAAAAAAAGGCCCACGTCTAGCTGAATAGTCTTTTCACCTGGGGCTCATTAGTGCTGCAATTATTTCTCTCTCCTGTTTCTAACTAATGCACTGCTGGGAGTCCAGACCAGGTGCTCCTTTCAGTTCTGTCTGCTGCCAGCAACTCTATCTGAGAACTCCATGTCTGCCCACACCAGGCTAATGTAACCTTTGGCTCTGCCCCGTTAAATCAGAGCACCCTCCAACTCCACTTTAACAAGTAGCAAGTCAGCAATACTTGGGTGACTCATACATTTTGAGACGGCATATGCTTTGTTTTGGTTTGTTGAAACTGGTCACATCAACAGGTTTACGGGTATCTAAAGGGCATGTTAGAAAAGTTTGTAATTATTTAATTTCTTCTTTTTTTTTCCAGTGGTAGACTGGATTTATTTAACAAACAAAACACCATTTACTTTATTTGGAAATGAAAGTTGACCAATTCCCATCCTTTAGCCCATGAACATGAATCTGGATTAGTGCTATTTGACTGAAACTACAAATAACCCTATGGGTTTTAAAACAATTAACTAAACATGCCAGGCAATAGAGGACTATTGTTGTACCCATCAGGGAATCTGATTCTCTGAATCTGAGAACTTTTCTTGATTTATTAATTTATACATATAATTTCAAAGAGCACGGTATCATTCAAAAACAAAATTCTAGTTTTTTAGTCCATTGCCTTTTGACTTTTGACTTCTGAATGACAATCAAATAAGAAATGAAGTTTATTGAGGCTTCCTGGTTCTGCCTTCACTCACAGTAGAAATACTCTGAGGGAGCACTAAAGACAGGGAATGGTTATTTCAGAAGGGACTGCGAGATTATTTACAGACTATGAGCTCCAGTAGACATTATTTCTTAAAGTTTCCACTAGTGTATGGTATCATAAAGTGGCACTGTTGTTAAAACTGTGCTGTACAAGTTTAGTTTCAGATGCTCCTTCATGTTTCACTTCTCACCAGTGCATGAAGGTGCTCCAAACTGCTTGGAATTTAGACAAAAAAACCTCATGGTTAATTTGTCATTGGGAGCTGCACAAATAGACAGACAAATAGTTGGGCAGTCTACTAGTGTATGAGCCATAGCATTTACTTTAAGATCTAAACTGGGCAGGAAATTAGGTGAAGAGAGAAAACCCTGTCAAACACTAACATAGGCTGATCCCGTATCTTATCTTCTCATTGGCTCAGCTGCTTTCCATGTTCATGCTTAAAATATCTACATATAGATTCCATGGAATAATAGGATGCTTTGAACAGAATTCAATGGGGAATATGTTATTAGGAAAAGATTTTCTTCTACCTATTATTTCTGAAGTACAATGTAGGCAATAATTTACATTTATATTCTTGTAGTTGTTTGGGATTGCACGAAAAAAATCACAACAGAGCTTCCTTATTTAGCAATTAAGAATCAGGATCATGGTTAAAATACAGTCATTCAGTTTGCACTCCATTAGGAATAAGCTAACTTTTTTTTACTGTTGTCTTTTTCTTTCCCCAGTATTATTTTTAAATACATGAAATAAAAGTCCAGTGAACTCTGATGAAATATTTAATAAGAATGGTATTAAATTTTTACCTAGAAGAACATAAAAAATATGTTTAATTTGAGATTATCAATCAGTTTTCAGAAAGAAAGAGACATACTTTCGTCATCATAAACAATCATCAAACTTAGCTCTAGTATTTGCAGAAATTTCAAATTTTTGGCTTGGTAACCATGCTTGGCAGCCCTCTACACTGCCATGTCTCCTGCATTGGATCTGCCTGATAAGAGATATTGCAGGGATACACAAGTTATCATAACTGTTGAAATATGAAATCCAAAAGATTATCATGGATCCCTAAAAAACAAAGAAAGAATGCTTAAGGTATCTTTAGTTTTAAGTCGGATTTTGGGTGCCTATAGAAGAATGTGTAAATAATGTATGCAGATATATTGCTATGATCCAATCCCAATAAAGAATCTGGTAGAGGCAACATAAGAGATACTGACAGTAATCTATAAATGAAAAGTGATCACAGAGTATTAGGTTTAATAGTAAAAATGGCCATGACTTGCATGTCTGAGTGTAGATTTAAATCCAGCTGTGTACGTGAATGCGGCAGAAAATTTCCCTTCACGATATGTATCAAATCAAAATCACCTGAGTGCCAAAATCCTTTCAGTTTAGGGCCGTTCAGATTTAGATCTGGATTCTAACTTTACAGACAGAGCTCCTCATTTGACTTAAGTTTTGTTTTCCTTAGCTTTTGTGGATTTCAGTTGAATCACATACTTCCTGTTCTTTCACAAAAGCAGACATATTAATGGGTTTCTTTACCTGCTAATCTGACTAGGACTAAGTGCACAAGAAACACTTCTAAGAGGGTTGCTCTAGAAATAATTGTTGATTTCATCGTGGTGTTGGTCATTTTGTCTTCATGTTGCCTATCAGGCCCCGGTCATAACATACACTTCTGGTTATGCAAAGATCCTGCAAGTGATTTATGGAACTCAGCATGTGTTTTATTTAGGGGCAAAATCGCAGCAGGGACAGATTCCATGCCTGTGTGTGACCCTCTGTTAGATTGCCTATTTGCTGCCTCACAATAAATGACACATGTGCAACTCCAAACATTTCTGTGCTTTTACAAAGTATTTGTAGCATTTATGTGCAGGCAAATGAGACCCCTGGGTACACTTTGGAATTGATGTTTGTAAATTTCAAAAATTTCATCTCAGGTGACTGTCATAAAAAACACAACGAAATTTATATTGAAGATTTTCTTAATGAAACGGGAATGAATGAGCAAACAAAAAAGCTGCCAAGAAAAGCTGATGGTATTTGATGCGTTAGAAATTACAACTGCAAATCATTGGTATTTTATACCAGACATTTGCCTGTGTAGAAGGGCTGAAAATGGACATTAATATTCAGAAAGCTACTAAAAGCTAGTAGACTTGAACTCCTGCCACACCAAGGTTATTAAAGTTTAATATGTAAGGAAAATACTGAGAAGGACCTAAATTACATGGCTGTGCACGGCCAGAGACTTAATTCTGTGCTAAGCAGAGCTAGCACTAGTCCCTTTCAATCAGTGGGACTAATTGACTGAGTAAAATGATGCCCAAGATGGACACTGGTACCTGAAGACAACAAAAAGTCAAACACAGGGAGATTAGAGGCCCCTGGGATCTGTGGAAAGAGGCTGAGTAGCTGTTGGGTTTTTCAGTTGTCCAGAGCATGGTTGGTGCTAATGACACCAAGGTCACTGGTCCCTGTACAAGCCATTCACTTAAGAGGGTAACTCAATGATCCTCGTGGATCCCTTCCAGCTCAGAATATTTTGTGATTCTGTGTAATCCTGTGATCTTTCCAGAGAAGTTCTGAACGACACAAAGCAGGTGAACTGGGTTGTCTCTTGTTATGGAGTGTGAACACACAAGAGCCCTCCACTGAAAGTACTGCTGAAACTGGGTGTAACTGGTCCTGAATAAGGAATGTAAGTGGTGAGGCTGGAAAGGCCCCTTTGCTGTGTATACAATGCTGTACAGGAACAGGAGGCTGGGCTGGGTCCTTCGAGTCTGCCCAACTTGGAGGCCATCCCAGCTGTTCTTCCTCTGGCATGATGAAGACAGCATCCAGCAGAGAAGTGAGTCTGCCCTCCCTCCTGTAAAGGTCAGATGCTGCCCACTGACAGATAAGATTTGCAGTGATAGCCAACCTGCAAGCATGCTCATGCAACCCATAGTGAGGGCTGTGGATGACCCAATATGGGTCCAAAAGATTCCTCAAAATCAGAAGGTGCGAGACTAAATAAGGTTGGTGAATTAGTCAAGACAGGCATTAGAAATGTCAATCTTTTCTCAGCTACAGTACTAGAAAATAGAAATAACTCTCAATTTACAGCAGTACAAGTGAAAAAGGAAGCTGTCCCAAGATAACAGAATAAGATAATGTGAAAAGTGAAGTAACCCTGAAATGTGTCAAGCAACCCCGTGCTTATACCATAGTTACTGAAGTAATAGCTCACAGTTATCATAACACATCAACCAAGGGCAGAGGAAACAACACTGCTGTGTTCTTGCCAGCAGTTCTGGGGAAGATGTGCAAAACCTGTACCAGTTTTATTCACTCCCCACACAGGTGTGGCTTGGAGCAGTGAAAGAATGCTGTAAAAAAAGGAAATACTAACCAGAAATTAAGCTGGGTTTGGCAGATGCAAGGGAAGTGCAGCACTGGCAAGATTAATAAGGTGCTTTCGCGAAGAAGACTTTCAGAGTATTTGTCCAGGAAATCATGACACCCAAAGGAGTGAACAAATAACATGAAAGAAAGTAAAAGAGCAATAATCTTACCTCCTTAGTGCTGTCAATATGTTGTATATTCTCTCTGGTGTTTGATAATAGAAACTGGGGGGCAGCCCACTTTAAGAGTGCTATTGGGACTTCATATAAAAGAGAAATGCCTCACATGCTATAGGTAAAAACAAAAAATATGTGCTATAGCATATGAATTGTTGCATAAATAATCCTGTTCATCTGGGCTAAGTTCATCCTGTCACTATAAACTGTATCAAACCCTGTAAGGCACTAAAGCAGCATGGTGGGGGAATGGCTTTCTTCTGGAGTAAATTTCTGCAGCAATTTTTGTGAAGTGGGGCAAAGACTTTAGGAGAATGAAGATTTCTGTCCTTAAAAGCACATGTGCAAGCAGGTAAAATCTGATTTAAATGAAATATTGGGTGCAAACTTGGTGTGGGCAGACTAAACTGGGTTTCAGAAATCTTACTTGCATTCACAGAACTGTAGAACCATTCCGATTGGAAAATACCTCTAGATCATTGAGTTGATCGACATGTAAGGAATATTTTGAGGTATTGACAAAATGGCTGTTTTCCCACAAAGTGCTTATCTTGGACATCTCTGTTTTCCTCCTCATGCACAAAAGAATGTCTAGAAATAAGCTGTGGGACAGGAAGTGTTGATTTATTGGTGCTATAGGGTTATAATTTTTAAAGGATGGATGCGAAGTTCCTAAAACCACTGCTCATGGAGGTAAATAGGACCTGACTTGAGGTAAATTGCTGCCTAGCATGGGTAAGCATGTCAAGTTTGCTTTCGGCCAGCCAGAGCATGGTAATGGTGGCAAAAAGTAAGGTTGGGAAGACTGCTCATCCTCTCCAAGGGGCAGGAAGAGAGAGTGTGAGGCTCACACAGTTTCCACTCACAGAGGATCCCACAAGATCAGTTTCCTACTGCTGTAAATGCAGATGCTTCTGGGGGCTTATTCCTTCCAATCCTCATCTCCCTGGCTGGTATGCAAGTGCCAGAAGCATTCTGTCTGGATGGCAATATTTCCAGGAATGCTGTTGAGTACACTATCTCATTAGTCCCAGGGATTCACAGATACTTTGTTTTCAAGCTGTCTTCACATTGCAATGCTGAGACGCACTCTGTAGATTTTGAATAAATTAAAATTTATCCCTATCAATACTCATGTATATTCATATTTAACACAGAGTTCCTGCTATTGATGCATCAGGCAGAGGAAAAAATGGGAAAGCAGGCTTCCCTAAGATGGCAAAAGTCAATATTTTCAATGTGATTTTTATTTGTCTTTACATACCAAATCCATCAAGCTTTCAAAACTGCTGTTATGTTTCAGAGAGTCTCAGAATATAAATCTCTTAAAAATACGGTATTTTAAAGGATCTTAAAAGAGCTGGGACCAAAGGTCTCAGCTGAGTTAATTTCTATGATTTTTTTTCCTTCTAAATGGCTTAAATATTTTTGAGGTTCACGAACAAATGTTCAGATCTGTTTAAATTTGACTAAGCATAAAGAATTGATCTTGAGAAGTTATGACTGCATCAGTTTAAGGATTTACACTGATGTGGGAAATCAATAGACCTGCACAATCAAACCAAAATTCTTCCATGATATAGGAAGTTTAGGAGTTTACCTGCTTTTAATCAGAATCAGTTCAAAATTTATTTTTCATTATAATTATGGTTATTGTAATATTTTACAGAGTCTAAAACACTAAAATAATAGAAATATGAGATAAAACCAAATCGCTGAAGAGTTTTTTTAAGATTATTTGTAAATTCTTTGATCTTTTAGATTTGTAAGTTAACATAAATAGCACTGTTCTTCCCTTTGCTTTTTTAAAGCCTATAGTTTATCTTCCAGTGAAGTAAGGTAAATGTTTCTCTGCTTTTAGCTGAGCAGTGATTTTTCCTTTAAAAAGATCTAATTCGTCCTTACCAATTACTAGCAACATGTTTAAATGGAGTTCTGCTAATTAATCAAAAACTTCTTGTGAGCTCAGACAAGCCAGCCCCAACTGACCTTGAAAGTATATGAAAGCACACAAGTAAAAGCAAGAATTTCTTGGCCAAAGAAAACATCTTTATTCTTTTAATAGGCACAGAGGAAAAGACTGCTTAGTGCGAAGAACTCCATACAGCTGAGTCCTTTTACAGTTTTAGATGGAGCGAATGAGTCTGCAAAAAGGACACATTTTAAAAAGTATTCAGGGTCTCACTGAAGTTAGTGAGAAAAATTTTGTTTTATTTCTGAAAGCAGAGGCTCTACCAGAGCAGGTTTTGTCTCAGACTGTGAGGATGCAAGGTTGCAAATGAGAGCCCTCATTGTGTAAAGAGAAGAGCCAGGCTGTTGGCAGGAGTCACCTTTGCCTTTCCCACATGCCAGACCAGACACTGCCTACCTGCAGAAAAATGGGCAAGATCAGGATAGAAACTGGCTCTACCTGGCCCAGATTTCACACACACAGGGCAACTTTTATTATGAGACTGTCATCCCCTTGCAATTTTCTGTCAGCATTTTCTTAAGGAGACAGCACACACATTCCTTACTCAGAGCTATCTATAGCCCAGACTGAACTTTTAATTTATAAACCACTGCAAATCGGTCCAGTACAAAAACAATTTTTGAAGAAAGGCATTCACTTTAGAATAACTTTTTTTTTCTTAAGGAAAGATATTAACTACTTTCTTTAAAACTTGGGAAAAGTTGCATTTTCCTAATATACAATAAATATTTAATTTGTCTGGGGTTTTTTGAAAGAAGTCGCTAGAGACTCCAGACATATTGAATGAACTGTTCTGTAGGTCGTCATATTTTTCCTACTCTTACTGTATCAACATCTTAAAACAATAAACAAGACTGCAACGGATAAGAAGAATAGATTTCTGAATATTATGTTTTCCTTTTATTTTTTTTAAGCCTTCTTTTTATACAGTAATTGGCTGACTAGCCTTGAAAGTACTGCCTGCTTAAAAATTATTTACTGTTATGCAAACAGTCATGTGGCTTCCTCAGACTTAATTTAGCATATTTATCCCCAAAGAATCCAGGACCCTAAATTTAAGGATTAAACGAGGCTGTTTGTTTCCCTAAGGAATCTGCTCTGCAGATACAGCAGCAACTGTGCACTAAAATGGTAGCAGTGTCACAAGTTCATTTGCCTGCCAGACTTTGTCTGGAACTGCAACACAGCAGCAAGCTGTTGTCCAGCAATAATCCAGTGTATTGTTATAGTCAGGGAAAGGCACTACTATGCTTGCCATGAAAATGTAGGTAAAAAAATACTTCTAATTTAGTTATGCCACAAGCACTCATTAAATAATTTATTTGAATAATTCTAAGTATTTTAAACCAAGCCCTTGAGTGGCAGTGTTTCTGCTCAAAAAGCCCTTCTAAGATGCTACACTGTCAGTGGTCTTAATCTTTCATTACCAACTCATCAACAAATAAAATTATTTTGCCACAATTTTTAGCTCTTTTCTCTTTTCCACTTCTGATGTGGATTAAAGGCCACAGTCACAACTCTGATGGCTTGAAGGCATTGATCCCACAGTATTTATCCATTATTTGCTTTGTTTATCCAAAGGAAAATTTAGTGTCGTACCTCAGAACGGTGAGATCCGTAATACACTGATGCCTTTGGTGATCTCTGACAGATGTTAGTCTTTGGTAAATAAATGGGAAACTGTATCACTAACTTGGGAAGGCAGTTTTGAATAGTGCCTGCCTTTGCAGGTACACATTAATAGTTTGTCATGAAAAAGACAAGAATGCTTCTGATAAAATGATGATTCAATGTTATTTTAGTTAACAAAATATCTTTTACAATATGGAAAACTCATCTTCTGAAACACAGGATAGTTTCACCTGAACATGAGGAAGAAATTTGCTGTAAGGGTGACTGAGTACTGGAACAGGTAGCCCAGAGAGGGGCTCCTTCTCTGGAGATATTCAAAAGCTGTCTGGACACAATCCCAAGTAACCTGCTCTAGGGAACCCTGCTTGAGCAGGGGGGTTGGACTAGATGACTTCCAGCAGTCCCTTCCAATCTTACCCATCCTGTGGTCCTGTGATTTTGTCTTTCATTCTCCTCATTCTCATCCTCCTTAAGCAACCTTGTAGGGCAGATCTAGGGATATGCAATTTGCTTGCTTTAAAAAATACAGTTTTTTGAAAAGAACAACAGAAAATGCAGATTTGTTTAGGTAGGAGTAGGACAAAAGTATGCTGACACAAAGTTTCTCTACAGCACTTGTCTTAAAGATTGCTAGGAAATACGAATGCCCGGTTTTATTAGGGGTAGATCTTAAAAATATACTCAATAAATTTCTGATGTACCTTTACACCTTTTCATATACAAGAGTATATCTAATGTATGTCTTAATGTTGTAAGTAAGTAATATTTCCTTCCCAGTCAGTAGGGAAGGGATTTACATCATTACTGTTTAATCTGAATACAAAACTGAAGAGATACTAGATGGAAAGCTGAAGCCCCACAGGACAACATCTAATACATCACTCTGTCACAGGAATAAACAAAAAGTGTCATTTTGCTAACTTCTGGTGGACAGTGGGCTCCCTGTTTAAGCTTCTCAACACTCTGCAGATTAAAGCCCAGGAGAATCTAACTCCAAGTCACCCTACGGGAGTTTGGCAGAGTCTGTGGCAACCCCTTCTAAGTTGATTCATGGAATAATACAAAACATCAACCCTACAAAGCTGTTCTCGTACACTTGGTTAGGTGGCAACATGATATATTAATGGCCTGAATCATTACAGCAGAGGAGCAGAATAAGCATAAAGGATGCATTAAAATGTAAAGCCTTGACCTACTCGTATTTAACACATGAGAGCTGTTCTCTGGTATTAAGTTATGTGATCAAAATGCTACTAAAAAGATTGAGGTGATTTACACAGCATTGAGCAAAAGATCCCTAGAAGTGTTATTATGGAATATTTATTTCCAAAAAAGCAGGGAAGGGTAGAGGACCAAAATTCTCACCCTTACTTACACTAAATATGACAAGTGCTACAATCCTTGTCAATTTGAGACAGGACTTGAGCAAAAAATTTCAGTTAATAGAGGAAGATATCTTCTTGAAGGTTTTCTCCTGACATTTTAAAATTCTGTAGCTACTTATAGGAAAGCCTATGAATAAATCTTCAGGCTAAGAAATGCCATGAGAAAGTGAGATCAGAGCTTGACAAGCAGCCTACATCAAAAACATATCAATAGAGACTTCATCTTTTTAGAATGAAATAAGGCTTGAGTCAAGAACAGAAAAAAAATTCTCATTTTTTAAAGGGAAAATATAATCTGAGTATTAGAGTTCAGATCTGTAGCTGAAATAGATTGATATACCTTTCCTGGAATCAGTAGAACTATGTCAGCTGAAAGCCGAAAACTTGGTGTGGAAAAAAATGGGTGTAGCAAAGAAACCAGCATGGCAAAAAGCCTGTTTGTTTGTATGCATATTTAAAATTCTCAGTATTGGCCCTTTAGTAGGAATCAACAGCTACTTCGAAGAAAATATAGTTTTGCTCCCAAATACACAACTCAAGCTAGGCTTAGTTAGCCAAGCAGACACTTGGAGGCATTTCTTCTGTACAAAGTATTGTAATTGCTTTCACATATGGCAAATACAATTATGTATCTCACCAGTAGGGTGGATTATAAATGCAATCCCTGAACAATGACTTATATTTCAATAGATAGCAGCTGCGTTTCTGTAAGGAATGTTACAGGAACTCGTGGCTAAAGCAAAAAAAAAAAAAAAAGAAAATCAGGTAAAGGGGAAAATGTAAGTTCCTGATCCTGAGAAAAGAAAGAACTAGACTTAAATTAGCTGCTCAGCTTGCTGTACCCAACCCTATTCAAATATGCAAGAATGATTGATTTAAGAGAGTATGCAAAACTTGTCTCTCTCAGTAAGGGTACAGTTACTGTTGAAACATGTGTGCCTTGTTTTAAACAATCTCCATGAAAGAAGGGCACAAAATGCTCATTTGGGCTAAAATTATTTCACAGATTATGGAATTTACTGTGTCTTATTTATAAAAGTGGCTACCATCACAGATGTGAACTGTACAAACAGACAGAACTGATTGATTACTCCATAGATAAACTCATTTCACACATAATTAAGAAAAATTAACATTTGAAATATGGGAATAAGTACATAATCAATTCAGTTTCAAACATAATAATAAAGTTGTTTTAGATGCATGAGAAATGCAATTAAAAAGGTGTCCCAAGTAAAAAGAAACAGTTTGCTATGAACACTTTATTTTGTCCTTAACTTTTTGTTTTTCTTCTACTATTCACAGATCACCTTACATTAGCCATATACCATTGCTGCTCCAAAAAATATCAGCAACTGAAGTTCAAGACAGTCTGTGAGCACAGCAAGAGAATACTATGCTGGTCTCTGTCTTCACAAAAGCATGAAAACATAATATAGTGGTCTGTGACATAAATGCCAACAGCAAGAGGCAGTCAGACTTGCATACACTAATGTCTGGTTGGGAGCACGATTTAAGATTTAAACCATGTTAAAAAGAAAGTAAGTTTCTTTTTAAATATTTACCCCATTAAAAATCAAATTTTAAATTTAAAATCCTGACTCCACTGAAGTCAAGGTAGTTTAGTCACCCTCCTTCAACTTCTGTGACTTAAGATTTTCTACATCGGACTCTCTATAAAATATTACTGAGATATAATGAGCATTTACATGGCAGTAGTGCCAAGACGTGCCAGCAGAAGTCAGAACCTCTCTGTGCTCTACCCGCTATGAAAGACCATCCAGCCTTGGAAATCCATAATTTCCATCTATTATCCTCTGCCTAGGCAAAGGAGACTGAGGTCATTGTGGTAACAGAGGCAGCAGAGGGGTTTGCTGGAGATCATGCAATACAGACAAGTATCCCCTATCTCTTTTTGCTGCCATGGCTATGATGTTGTTTTGTCCTGCATTTGAGTTTGTCCACAAAATGTATTCTAAGCTATCCCCAGAAGCAGAGCTAGTAAATACTGGTGAGCTTCAGAATTCTTCTTGCTCATTTTATTTTCTCTAGAGAGAATTCTGGAGAACCAGTTTTAGCTGTAGATGTTGGATTGAAAGAGAAGACAAAAAAAATCACAATTCCCCAAATGTAATATCTCCCAAAGGCTCCCACAGGCTGTACTGCTAGTTGAATTCACATGACTTAGTTTGTGTGCTAGACAACATTTATATTTTTTGTTGTTTGAAAATTCTATGAGCAGTGAAGGTAATTTCCTCTCCTTACAAGTGATATTTATAAAAGTATTGTTTGCCTGGGGTTCCAGGTACTAGAACCCTCTTAAACCCCGACCCACAAACTCCAGAGTGAGTAGGTCTGACCACACATCTGAAGGGTGGGACTTTTGCCACCAAATGGAATAGAGCAGTGGGACCTCCGGCTGTGCTGCTTCCCAAGTTCCATCCAGCCTCTTTAATCCCTGCATCAGACCCTCAACCAGAAATAAAAAATTACCTGCTCTTTTGTGTAAGATTTATTGCATTAAAACAAAAAAACCCACTTTCACTGAACCAATATCAGAAGTGGTTTTTGCCCCAGCTTGGTCCTGTTCCTGTCTTTTCTCCTGATCCTGCTCTGAGAGGTACATTATCTTCAAATATATTATGGGATAAGTGTCACTCAACAACCAGGCTTAGGCACTTAGCAATCCCCTCTTCTGAACTGCAATCAATTGTGTCACCATTTCATCTCAGACTGAGAAGCAGGTCTCGGGGAGGTGAGCTGCTGCCCTCACACCTTGCTCTGGCTGCAGCCTGTGAGCTGCTTTGCCTTGGGCCCTCAGCAGGCTCCACAAAATCCTGTTTGCCCAAGATTGTGTTCTCCTCCCCCACCAGCCATTACCTGCACGTGCATCACCTTTCAGACCCAGCGATATTGTTTGGGTGAGCCTCAGAACAGCTTTGGATATGTAACCTCACCTTGTCCCGCAGAGGGAAATAATCAGCCAAGACAAGAGAAAAAATCTCACAAGCATGATAAGTTTCTGTTAGTCTGCCAAACACAAGGAGAGGAACCCAGCAGCTCCTGGAGAGTGAAGTGATCAGTGTGGAATTGTACTGGTGGAGTACATTACGGGGATTGCTTTGAAGCATAGCCTCGCCCTGTGGTTGCTAAAATGAGTAGTCTCCTAAGCTCTACCTGTCTCCCATGTTGAAGAGGTCTTTAATGTTCCTAGCAAGATCATTGTTTTTAACACACTGGTTAAATACTCAGCAGAAAAAGACGGTCATTATTAAAAATTTGATGTGTAAAGTCACCCTGTATAAATGTTCCTGAAGGATAAATACCTTGTGAGAGTAAGTATAAATACCATAAAACCTTGGCTCATGCACCAAGAGGAGACTCACAGCAAAGGAGGAGGTTGCTCAGTATTCACATGGATAGCACAAGGCCAGGGACAAAATATTGACAGGATCACAACTAATGCTCAGTTGTGCAGCCCCATGGGCTGTTTCTGTACTTTTTTATGTGTGGTACAGATCTTTGTCTCAAAGCGTTTTGGGAGATCACCTGAAAGTTGTAAATTTTAAGCAGTGTATCTGATGCTAAATCCAGACCAAAATTCAATCTTGCTCATTGTCTTCATGGTTGTGAATGAAAGGACCTTCTTCTTCAGGACAATGGAAGGAAGAATACCTAAATTATCTGTGTATAACTAGCTCTGTAAGTGTAGTTCTGACCAGTTCCCCATCACAAGCAAAGTGATGTTCTTTGAAGAAAGTGATGGTAGAAATGTAATTGTGCTACACCATCCCCCTAAAACTTTTTATTGCAGTGTTTGCCTACTGTTTGCTGGACTGTTGTGAATCCTAAACTGTATTTTATGTTTGTCTTATGGGCAAAAAAGCCTTGACTAAAGCAATTCCTGTGTGTGGTCTGAAGCTGGTTATCACAAGTCAATCAGTCACACTTTCAAACACCTCCTCTGTAAGTCTCTGGGGTATGGAGAGAGTTATTTTTATACAAAACAACTATATTTCCCTGTACCTCCATTAAACACAAACCCTGTCTCATATTTTCATCACAGGCATGGGCAAACCACGATTCCCTGCAGCCCTGTGCAAATCATACATTGTGTGTGATGGAAACTCTGTAATGTACTGGCATTTGTGAAACCAAGATGTATATCCCTGTACCTTATTTTCTCCATTTTTCAGCTAAGATATTTGCTCAAACATTAAAAATTTTGTCAACTCTATGGCTAATTATGCCTATGAAGTTTAGCTCTTCTGCAGGGGAAAGTGTTTTTGAGTTGAGAACTATCTAAGGGAAACAGCATGTAAAAGATTCACAAAATCCCAGAAAGTATTCTCATGAAAACCTGCAGATATTCTCCAGAGTCTCTTAAAAATGACTAAGGAGGTGCTGCCTTCACTGAGTTTGTAGAACACTTTCAACTTCAGTCTCTGTCTCCAACACAAGGTGAAAAGTCCTGTGATGTTAGCTACTACCCACATCTAATTTGAACCATTTAGCAAGGCCTCCAGTTCATTGTTTTAAAATCATACATCTTAAAACTGCACAGCTGTTCACCTCTGATTGCCAGCTAGATAACAGCTATAAAATGCAAGCCATAAGACAAATATTTCTGCAGATTTTTTGCTAAGTTATAGCCATCCAAAAATATTCCCTCTGCTGCCCAATATGCAAACACCCTTTCTACCGTTAGGTTTTATGACTGCCAAGGATGGAAGTTGTAAAGAATGTGATACCATTGTGCTATACCATAAACTGCTATTTCACTAGATTCTGCAATTTCTTTGGGGAAATCTAGCACCAAAAAAAAAAGAAAAAAAAAAAGTGGAGGAACCCCTAATTTATTAGAAACACCTTTCTTCTCAGATACAGTCTAACACATTATCATAAATATGTTTTACAAATATGCTGCTCCGAGTACAGACCACCCTAACTAATGGCTATGTATAGAAACCTGGGGTTTGCCTGCATAATACTGCTTCTCCAGTTCTAACAGTTCTGCATTAATATGGTGTGAAAAACCTATATATAGAATGCTTTTGTTAAAATCAGATTATACTAATTCTATATGAAGTGCTTTAATGAAAAATGTTTAATGGCTGAAATACTGTAAGACTGCAGTTAGAGTGCAGGTGCAAAAATGATATTCTACACTCCCTGGAGAGCAAACTTGTACATACTGTGAAATATCAATTAAAGTTTATAGTTGCCTGTACCGGTTAAATGTCTTTTTCATGGGAAATTTTCATCTTCTCTTATGAAGCACTCACTCGGGTTAAAATGTGTACTGAATTATGTGGGCATTTTGAGTTATTAAGGAATAGATTTGTTTTACAAGCAAGCTGTGAGCATTCTTTGCAGTTTTTATGAGGTCATCTACATGACTTTTAAATGGTGCTCTTAGCCAACCTAGATTCTCAGATCAGTTCATTAATTCACACAGCTGTCTTTAAAAACTACAAGAATAATATATACTGGAGTCTGGAAGAAAGAGGTGGATTTCAAGGCTGTATTTCAGTCAGGGGGCCTGTTGACATCATAAACTATGAGAGGACAGCCTGAGCTGTTTTGTGAACAGCAGCAAGCTCACAACTGAAATACAGCCTGCTTGATTAATTAATTTAGAATATGTGGAGAAAGGATGCAAAAATTCACTTTCATGTCAGCACACCTCCCAGAAAGTGTCAGCTGTGACATGTGCAATGTTCAGCATTGGCAGAGGTTGTCCCAAATAAAATCTTATATTCTATGGTATATGCTATGGTAGTCAGCCTGCTCACATGTTTCTGGATCTGAATGGGGAAGACCTGGATTTAATTTCTGATTCTGCCACACTTCTTGGGTGGTTTTGGACAGGTGTCTGACCTCCCTGTGTTTCTGTTCCCCATTTTTACATTTTGGGATAATACATCTTCTTTATTCATTTCTTACCTATCCTTTTTCTATCTTGTTAACTTAAAAAGTTTTGTGCCATGGTCTGTCTGCCAAACAATGTTTATATCAGAGTTAATGCAGACTCTTGAGATCTCAAGGTGCTCTTCAAGAGCAAATAAAATCTTAAGTATATTAATACAGAAAAAACCTGTTAGGGGGATGTTTAAAAGAATGCAACCCAGGCCGATTTGTACCAAATTTGTATCAAAACTTTCTAAGAAACAGCATGTGCTCCTCATTTCTGATATGCCTCTCCTTAGTCAGGTAGAGAGCAAAAGTCAAAATCTAAAAAATACTTGCAACTTAGCAGGTATATAGTAGAAAATGGATTCATTCAGAATGTGGTGACCAAGGCAGTGAGGATCCACCCCAAGATTTTATCTCTTCTCCTTTACTGCAAGTAAAAAGTGTCCCAAAGAGTAAGTACAGAGCTAGAAATTGGGATACATTTATACTTGGCTTTATTTATTTTTTCAAGGTATTTGAATTAAGCCAGATAAAGTTGTTTAGAGGCGTAATTGAGCTGAATCTCCTGCAGCTAATTCATGGATAATGTTTTAGAATTCACGACTGTTTTCTGAATGTACTTATAATGAAAACAGTCAGTGTTGATTCCAGGTTTAAGCCCTTTCCTTTCTTTGACTTTAGGATCAAACTATATTGAGAGCTGTTTGCAACTCACATTTTCCAGCCTGTGTGGGCAAGGTGGATGATCTGAGAGACCCTTCAGCTTAGAAAACCTTCTGTAACCTCTGTTCTACCTGCCAGCCTCAGCAGGCAGCTCAAGGCCAGCTCGTGGCCACTGTCACTGCTGCAGAATCAGAGATCTCCAAAGGTCTGCTCAGGAAAACAGAGTAACATCAGCACAAACAGGACCTTGCACTGATGCTGGCATGTCCATTTGCCAAGTAAATATTTGGGCTTCAGTCCTTGGGGTTCCTCTCTTTAGAGACTTTCAGATCAGATTACCTGATTTCTATGGAAGGAACTGGAAAAGCACTGGCAGTGACACATTTATCACCACTTTACCTATAAATGTGTGACACACAGATTATTTACCTTCTGTCTGCTCTCTGCCTGGCAGCAGACTGAAGCAGGAAGAGATGACAGAGCAGTTTTCCTGAGGAGTTGTGCCATGGCTGTGCATTGTGACTACTGACAATTGCCTGTCATCATACTCAGCCTGACCCAGGACAAAACATGGGGGCAGGAGACCAAGGTAGCCCAGCCTGCAGTGGGAATGAAATTTTCCCTGCTATGTGGTGAGAATCATAATGAGGGATGCCGTCAGCAACCTGCTGGTGCATTGCAAAGGTGCAGTAAGAGTCCCTGTCAGAGGCACTGCCAACCAAGCAGCATCTGTGCGACACTGGAAAATAAATACTGGCTACTAACCAAACTTACAGACTTTGAGGAAAGAAATGGAATAGTGCCCTTCATTTAAAACATGGGTAGGTAAATACCAGCAAAGGAGGAACATGAGGGAAGCTGGACAAAGAGGAGTTCCTATCCTAAGCCTCCAGGGCATGACTTTATTAACTAGTCTGAAGAGAAACACTGTAAGAAGATAGCCGAGTCTCTATTACCACATCCTGTAAGGAAGTCACTGTGCACATTAAATGTATAGAGAGCCCATAAATGACATTGTAACAGTGGAAATCACTGAAGA
This sequence comes from Pachycephala philippinensis, assembly GCA_013397055.1. Taxonomy (NCBI): domain Eukaryota; kingdom Metazoa; phylum Chordata; class Aves; order Passeriformes; genus Pachycephala; species Pachycephala philippinensis. The sequence goes on along the minus strand of VWZT01005798.1, from coordinate 620,201 downwards.
TCAGATATAGCCTGCTTTTTAACTTAGAGCAAGGAGGAACAGCTTAAACCATCAACATTGACTAAAGAAAGGTCTGAAAAAAGTGCAGGATGTGTGCTCTGAGGAGGATGGAAACTACTTTACCCCCATTGTAGTCAGAGCTCCAGGGCTGGAAAGAGCAGAGCTTTGGGGTCCTGCTAGCTACACCACTGCAGGACCTTGGGAAGGGCGATGGTTTCCTGCAGTGGGCGTTCTTCCCTCTTGCTGCCTGTGTGAAATCCAGAACTGTGTAACTTGAATACCAGCTACCTATTAATAATATATTACTTGAAGAATGCCTCCTCCCCTGAAGAAGCATGCTAAAGGCTGTCACTTGGGTTTTGGCCTGTTTTTGCATTTTAACCACTTTATTAGTTAATTTTGTGTTTTCTGAGCCTCTCCTGTAAGACAATGCTACTCAGTACCACTAGCAACATGCAATATATGGGCAGCCAGTCTTACACTTTGTTTCCAGCATTACCTCTCAAATATCTTATTTACAGTATCTTTAGTTGACCAGTGAAAAACCCTGTGGTTTCTCAAAGTCCTGTTTTCCAGTTAGGAGAAGAGAGGCAAGGCTTCAGCGCATACACCTCACGCAGGAAACAGAGAATTTGTGGGTCTTCCATTCCTGGAAGTGGTCAAGACCAGGCTGTGTGGGGCTTTGAGCAACCTGGTTTAATGAAAGGTGCCCATACCCCTGGCAGGAAGGTTGGAACTGATGATCATTAAGGTCCCTTCCAACCTAACCCGTTCTATGATTCACAAATAAAAATTTGCAAAAGCCTCTCAAGTACTTACTTAGAGTCTACACATCTACTTTCAAATACTGATCTTTTAAATTGCATCTCTCATCCTCAGGTCTGTACAGGAACTCATGACAAGTATACATGTGTCTAGAATGCCCTTAAAATATCTTCAGAGGTGTCTGGAAAGAGTTGTAGGCTCCAGCCATGCCTCTGGAAACCTCATTATGGTCCCTGATTCATTCAGGGCAAGCAGGCAGGACCTCCATCATAATGGAGAGTGTGATGAAAGCTGGATGGTACATGGCTGATGAAATTCCACACATTGCAAAACCTGTGCCTTGTCAGGATAAATAGTTTCCTCTTCCAGGACAAATCCCTTTTTCATTTTAAACTAGAATCACTGCCATTGAACACACTGAAAATATAAATAAAAAGCTAAACCCTGCATATAGGGCTTCCTTAGTCCTTGACAGTGTTGGCATTTTGTGGAAAAGCAATCAAACAGGTCATAAAATACTTTGTGCTGTAGTAGGCCATTTGTAATTGTGAAACAGCCAAGGCTTTGACAGCACATGGGCATCCCCAGACGCCATTGGAAAAACTAACCCTTGCTTCTTGTGCTTCTCAACATTTTCTGTTAGCAAAGCACCTGATGAATGAAAAAACCACAAAGATGCAATATCATTCACTCTTCAAGTCTTTACGTCCATAGCTTCTTCATGTTCCAGGAACCAGGTAACACTGGCTACTGTCGGTGGTACAGTTAAGTTCTCTTTGCAGTCTTTGCTATGTTTGGCTGGTAGATGTCATTAAAAGGAAAGAAAAATAGGGCTGCCCAGTACTGCTCAGCTTGCCTGTTAGCTCAGCTTAACCATTCACATTTCATGATACCTTTGTTGTATAACTCCGACATACAGTGTTCAGTTGTTTGGCTTGATGGGTTGCTTCTTGGACAGAAAATACACCTTCTCAAAGTCACTTTCTTCCATGGATTATTTTATTTATCCCAAAACCATTCCTTGTAAGACCCCTGCACCTTCGGGCTTGGCACATACAGCAGTTGAGAAGACAGCACCATTTCCAGTATTACTTTTTTTTAGCACCACTGGCTTCCAGGAACATTTGAAAGTATTAAAATCACCTGCTGCTGCTTTCTGCCAGTTCCCTTCCAAACTCAGACTGCTTCAGTTATTCCATTTTTCTCACTTATGTACTTCATTTCTAACACTGTGTAAAAAAGACATGACACAGGAGTTTTGGCAAGGATCCTCAGGGCTTTTCCTCCTTGGGTCATTTCCAGGACACAGTCACATGATTTTAAAAGATTTGCCCCTACTTCAGGCATGAATTGGCCACAGCAACAGCTGTGCTCCACAGATGCTTTTGCCCCTCTCTCCTCCTTAACAGGATTTCAGGCAATGGAGCAAAGCAGACGGTCCCTAATTGTTGTAACTGCTCCTACATGATTTCCTCTTCTACTACTGCCTAGAAGTGAGCAGGAAAAGCAAATGGAAAACACTTCTTTTTTGTTTGCAACAGTTGTTCTAGTCTGCAGCTGTGTTTAATTAATTACTTGGGTAAGTGAGATGGATAAAAGAGCTTTTCAAAGCTGTTGAGAAGAGAGCTGTCTGCAGCTAATTATACTGTTATAATAATCCCATGGCATTCCTCAGACTTTTCATCCTCTGACTGAATAACAGTTTAGCAAAATATCCAAGGATCACTTATAGATCATAATAAACAGCCAGCAAGAGTGGTAAAGCAAAATAGGATTCAGCTAGGAACAACTGAAAGATTTTCAGCTTGCTCACAGGCAAATCATAAAAGATCAGATCCCAGAAAAATACAAGGAGGATTTTCAAAATGTTTCCCCTCCTTTGCCCAAAATATTTATTTAAGTTTGCTTTTTTGTGCTTTAGATAGTTGACATGATTCATTTTAACAAAAATACTTAATAGTTATCAGAACCACTTGTGAATGTTCCTTGTAACTGCCAAGAGGGAAAACCAACCAGAATATCATGTAACATTTTTGCTCGTTTTGGGAAGAAAAATATATATTTGAAAACTGAAATAGTAATACCACAGAGCCAAAAGAAAGATTTTTCAAGGACTTAATAGTGTGGGTTGTTTTTTTTTCTTTTTTTGCCAGAGCATACTTTTTGTCAAACATCCTAGGTTACACCTGAGAAATTAGATTGGGGGGCAAAAGAGAAACATTAAGTAGCTGGTGAATTAGGAGAGCTGTCATAAGAAAATGGCAAATTGTTTGGTTCTTCCATAAAATGCTGTAAGACAGGTTTCTTCTTCTTTGCATGCGTAACTCCACATTGCAAATTGCTCATGCAAGAGACACAACACGTGAATCATACCATGAAAAGTAAAGAATAAAAATGGAAAATATCTTCCAATCTCTGGCCACAGGAGTAGTTTTATTTCAATATGTTTATCTCTGCATAAGCCTCAGTGAGCTGTCAGTGCATAGAGCATTTCTCAGTGCTGCTACCTGTTATAAACACACAATATCCCAATAGGCATATTTCTCCTGAAAACACATCTGAAAATAAAGTGCACATATGCAAGGTGAGTAAAATCAGTGTCTAATATCTAATGATACACATCAGAGTCACTTCTACGAAGGTTTTCTGTTTGCTGAGCTTCCATTCAGGCAAAAAACCTTGATGGGAGTTGATGCTTACTTAACATCAAGCTATATCTCAGTTTAAGCATCATGATTTTTAATGTTTCAGCATAGAACAACATGTTAGCTCTGAATGTTCTCTTGAGCCTGACAGGTCTAAATATTAATGGAAGTGTTAATTCAGCTTTCATGTCAACAGTTCAACTAATTTTGCAATTGCCACAGCCTTTTTCAAAAGAGACACATATTTGCAGAGCTGAGTATGCAGCAGCTACTGCTTTGACAATGTGCCAGTAGCAGACACTGTAGGTAGACAGTGGAAAAATATTTCACTTTTGTGGAATAAGCCTGAGTATGGGCAGGCAGAAAGGAGACATCAGTGTCATGCACAGACAGCCAATGCAGACACAGCCTGGAGATTTCATTTGGCTGCCAACTGTAGACAATTTTCTGCAATGGTTCAGAGCTCTACATCTAGCAAAGACAACATTTTTCCAACCTAAATTTGTGCCTGACGCTTTCATTTAGGACATATCATTAACAATCTCACCAAAAGGATGTATCCGAACACCGAGCATCCACAAAAATATCCTTAAAGCAGCTGTTGCAATGCGACAGCTTCAAAATCCTGTTGTTGGTTTTCTCACGTCTTGATAAACCCCGCTAAGTGGGAGACTGAGCTTGACAGTACTGTTTTTCCTCTATGCTCTTCACCTTTCTCTCAAAGAATAGGGCAGTGGTTTTTTGGGGGGGGTTTCTCAGCCAGGACAATCGACACTTGAAGCCCTAGAGATGCAGCTCCATCTCATCAGACTCCTGGTGCTTATAGTTTGGCCCTCTGGTGTCCTCTGAAGATGACTTACAACTGTCTCCTGAAGGGTCCTAATAGAGGCCTCTGCCAGGACAAACATGGACTTTCAGAGCTGCTTTGCGTCTCTTGATCTCTTACAGATGATGCAAAAGGGGAGGGAGTATGGGGGGAATGCTAAATGTGCATCAGATGATGCCATGTTTCTTTGATATTTCTCTTGTAATTATATTCACTGGGTTTATAACATGACCACATAACCCTCTCAAATGAGAAGACACCTGAAAAGTCAGCACCTGCAATTAAGTGCTTGTCATGGAAACAGAAGTCTGGATCTCAGTCCTCTGTGGAGATGTGACCAATTCTGTTTAGCTTGGTCAGGAAGAGAGCTTGTCTCCAGCCAAGAAAAATGGCATCAATGACTCAACTGTAACAATAAAGCTTTAGGATTTGTGTCATCTCCTTTGACTTAGTCCCTACAGAGTTTTCAATGGCCTCTGCCTTTGCAGTTCTCAGCTAGAATAGGTATGTTTAGAAAACATAGGCATGCACATAACAAAAACTTTATTTATGGCTTCTTGTTGGCAGTATTTGCTTTTTTGTGTGTTTTTCAGTTATGGGTTCAATTAGTCCTACTGAGCACTTGAAAGATCAGCTTCCAATTTAAAGGGGAATAAATAGTGGTCTTTTGAGTTCTATTGTCTTCCATAGTCTTCTGAACATAAAACAGAAAATGTCACCACAATCAAGTGCAGAGGGTATGATCACATTATGACTGTGAGAAGCATGGAACTCAGCCCCATCTGAGGCAAAAAATTGTGAAATTTCCACTTGATATTTCCACGGCTAGTTACAGCGGAAGTCAACCCACCACTGTGTCAGACATTTTCTACAGCATGCTGCATGACCTGGACTCCCCTGTGCCAGTGGGAATAAAGTAAATGAATTCAAAGGATTCCAAGATTATATCAGATAAACTATCTCACATGGGATTTGCACGCTGAGAACCTTTTGCAGTGCTCTGGACAGAGTCTTGCACTAGTGCTGCAACAGATCAGTTACAAAGAATAACCCATGCCTCCCTGCACCCAAAAATCCCAAAAGTGATGGAACAATAAGAGATGATAAAAATAAAAAAAAATGGAGAATGGAAATAGGAAGGAGAGGACAGCAGACTAACATGTTTCTATAGTCACAGATGTACAGTGTCTGGTGATCCCATAAAGATGTAGAATATATGGAGTGTAGTGCATTTTCTGTCACTTTTCTAGGGAATTTCCCATTTCAGTGACATATCTCAATGCTGGAGAAACTTCTCCCTGGAAAACTTTGTGCCAGTCGTTCTGTGCCTCCGGTTCACAGTGGTGAATGAACAAGATATGGGGGAATCAGAAGGTAATACATGGCCTTCCTCCCACCTGGCCTTGAGATAACTCCTTCAAAAGATAAAACTGTGAAGTGACCCCTGAAATGGACAAGGCAGCAAATATAAAGGCAGAAAATGTATTTCCCTAACAGCTCCACCACGGCTAATCGCACGTGACATTTATAAATGAACTGTATATAATACAGAAAGGCTTTGTTGATTTGATATGTAGCAAGGGAATTTCAGTTTTTCTATCTCACCAACATAGTTTATGGACCACTTGGCTTTCCATTACTGATTGCCCAGCACTCCTGGTGCAGCAATGAGTGCTTACATGGTAAGCTGATATTCAGGCAACGTTTGCAGTACAATTTAGCTTTCTTTTGGCAAAAATATCAGATGGAAACCACGATAGGATTCAGCAGCATGTGACCAGTTAGCCTGCCACAGCTTGGGGGCTGCCAGCTGATGGTCCCTGTCCTGTGTCATACATCCATCACATGGAGGATCTGTCATGCCATGGTGGTAACACCCTCTACAATAGGACCATGTTATTTTGGTATGTGTGGTGCTATTTAAACCCCGCTCTGCTTGTTTCAGAGATCAGTCATAGAGAAATCAAAACTTGTGGCAACTATAGAGCAGAATTTATATTAATCCCAGGTAATTGAAGTTATTTTCAAAGGCAGTCACCCTGTCCTTCACATCTTATGAGCAGCAATGATTTAATGTCAAGAATGCAGAATTTATTCTAATGAAATTTTCTTTGGAAATGAAACTTAGCTTCCAACGGGACTTCACAGATTTTACACTTATCAGAACTTGAATCATAGATTTTTGAGCTGGAACTGAACAACGAAAAATCCTACAGTGCTATGAGGTAATTTTCTCTTTAATTTTGGCCAAAAGAACACTGCTTTTTGAAATGCATTGCCAAAATCTTTGTCTAATATATTTTTAAAGTACTCATATGATGGAACTTCTGGCATTCTTCTTTAGACAATATTCCCAGATCTAATCAACCAATTAATATCTTTCTCCTCCTATTTGAATGAAATTTTCTGCCCTAATATATTTTCTTTGAAATTCCACTTCAAGATTTGTACATATTATAGTAACAAGACAAAAAGCCACTCCTAATAATGATTGTTATATGCATAGTTTGTTGCAGTAAAAGTGCCCTCTGTTCAAAAAAACCTGATCCATGTGTCAGATGTACCCTGATGGAGAGTGGAACCCTTGCAGCATGGATGCTGTCAAGGAGATTGGCATCCTGTCAAAGCCACAGCGCTTGAGGGTGAAATGAGGAACAAGCAAGAGGTCCACTAACCCAGTGAAATGTGTTTGATTGGCTGTGCAAGATCTCTTTATCTTCTAACTCCTTCTAGATTCTCCTCCCCTGCAAGGTCAGGCACTCGGAGGAGCAATTTATAAACTCACAGCTCGTATTCTGGTTGCAGTTCCAGAACTGACACAAAATTAAATCAGTCTTGAGTGCAGTAGGATACAAAAATTACCTTCCCAGTCTACTGAGCCCTTCAAGACTTCCAATAAATCTCCCAGAGGCAGCATTCCAGCGCTGGTTGCCTATCTTCCTTGCCTTACAAAAAGACCTTGAAATGGAAACAGAAGGGTTTTCTTTGAAGTCATATTTCATAGCACAAAAAGACATGCACAGAAGCAGCTGACTTAGGTGGTTTCCCTCTCTCGTTCAAAGTATTTTCTGAAAAGTCTTAAATGGGACTTTTTAGTTAATCCCCAGAACTCTTAATTGCAGGGGCCACAGCACATATGAAAGCAGAAGCTGATATTGACAAAATCTCCTTTTAAAAAAAGATGAAGGCAAAACACTTTAAAAATATGCAGGCTGGAAGAAACATTGTTAGGCTTCATCTAATTGCATTCCTCCCCTGAAAATTATAGCACTCCTCCCTAAAAAATATTAAACTTAGGCAAGTATATTCACTTCATCTTAGAACTGCCAAGGAGTGCAAATGAAATATATCCCTGGGTAATTATTAAATTGAGCAAGCCATAATTATCTCTAGTAAGATTCCCTGGGCTTCAGTAAGAGATGTGCTGAGTTTTAGAGCAACCCTTTCACTTACTCTTGTGGAGCAGCAGGAATGGGTCTCGAGGCTGGCTCTGGTCCTTCCAGAGCCCATTTTGCTGCTGTGTGACCTGGCATGGGCTGCCTGCACTATTACTGAGCTGAGCATGCCTGGGGAAGGAAAGGCTCATCACCTTGGCTTGCTCCTCTCTCCCAAGAGCTCATGGAGCTGGAGCCCTGGCAGGGCCACATGAAGGCATGGTTCCTGAATACAGTGGCACAGAAAATGCCCCACACTGAACATTACCTGAGGATGATGCCACTCAGGGGAGGAACATATCCCAGCAGAGAAAGGGTGACTGCCCGGACATGGGTGACCACGGGGATTCAGAAAATTTTCAGAGCCTTCATGAAGGTCACCCTATCCTTTCATGAAGACCTGCTGTGGTTGCTTTAATGTCAGGCTTTCTGTTGCTTGAACCAGATTAAATACTGCACAGTGTACATACACACCAGCCCTGGCACCTCTCAAACTTTGGCCCTGATGCTGACATAGGCTTCAGCCTGGGACCCCCTTCTATTTTAGGTGCAGAGCCCTCTGAACCTATCTGTGTGCAAGTGGGCTCCAGGAGGAACTCCCACATGTGTGACCCGTGAGGACTTCATTTTGTTTAAGGCTGCTTAAAGTGTTATTGGAAAATTCTGTAAGGCAGCTCAAGTGAGTGAAAATGATTTGCTTAGGATGAATGTAACCACCAGTGCATTACTTCACATAATCTAAACAGAGCTTCAGGCACACTTCATCTATCATTCCCTGAAAGAGGGAGGCTGAGTTAATGCTCTCTGACAAATATTATGTTTCTCAGGCAGCCCTGGTGCTGTCTTCCACGTTTTCTGACCCACTTTGATTAGATATATATAAACAGCATGACTAAAACACAGGTTGGTTTTGCTGTTGGAAATTCAAGATAAGGATACCATAAAGGCTCATCAACACTCCAGCCCTCTCTGTAAGAGACACCCAGCACTCATGAGATTGGAGATTCCTTCTCAATGCTGTAAGATGAGTCACTTGGCTAATAACTATGATTTATAATAGCATTTTAATTGCTCCCTGGGCTCTCTGATGAAGACAGAAGAGGGCAGGGTGTCACAGCTTGGGACGTTGTCCTTCAGGGCAGGGGGAGAGGGGAGAGCAGGGCTCATGTCCAGCAGTGAGTGAGCATCACTCAGAGGGCAGCTGGAGAGTCCCAGGAGGAAAGCAAGGAAAGGGTGCCAGGCAGAGCCACTGATGGGCTCCTGGCAGCTGGTTTGCTAATGCTGACACTCTCCTCTGAATCTAACATGATTGTCAGGGTCAGGACTTGGAGCTGGTAAGAGGAAAACCCCAGCTCTCCCATGTTGCTTTCGCTACAAAAAGTGTGTCTAGCAAACCTCTTGGTGCTACAACTCTGTAGTGGATGTTTGAGTAGGTTAAATTTGCCTTAAAAACACCCAAACCAACAAATGTATTTATTAATTAGCTGTAAGTGGGCCCGTAGCCACATCTCTGGGCATGTATACAAAAAGTAATCAGAAGAAAATTAGGACATTTCTTTCCAAACATGTAAAGTTCCCACATCCATCAAACTGCGATTCCCCTAAAGTCAGTCCTCACTGCTCACTTTCCCGGAAAAAAGCATTACAGAGCAACTTGGAAGTTAGCAAAAAATGTACAAGGCACACATCCTCACTATATTGCTAATCAAAAGGGCTCAGAGGTTAACTGAGAACTGGCAGGAAGAACAAAAGAGTTTTCTCTATCTGGTTTCCCTGATACAATCATGCTAAACATTGGCTGGAGCAGCAAAGGCTTAAGACAGCACTCCAGAGAGCTGGCCTTGTGCCCTACCTTTGGATCTTCACTCATTTTTTTTGAGGAGGGGAGTACAAATTGAGCAATGCCACCTTCCTCAGGCTGTACAGAGAGGTATTTTTCAGGCTTCTAAATTGTCGCTTGCTATAGCCAACTATACAATCTATGTCCTGATTAACCGAAACACAGGAAATAAGAGTCTAATCCTACTGTCTTGTCTATCAGATACCCAATTTACCCAATTTCTACCAAATGCTGAGATGGAGAGAAGAGCATCCCAGGGTTAGTGGTATTGTCTTATGTGGGTTTTATCTCATTTGGTGAAATCTCTATATAAAGAGACCAAAGGTTTTTTAATGGGAAAAATGAAAAAAAATAGCAAACACAAATCCTGTCACTGCTAGGAAATAAAAAATGGCTGGGGTTGTCAGCCACAGCAACAGAGAAATAATTAAATTGGTTTTAGCTGCTCCCAGAGATTGCCACAGCAAACTGGTGTGGGTGGGGATCTGGCTACAGACAGCTTATGTTTGGCCAGGTCAGGCAGAACCCCAGCAGGCAAATCCGTGATCAGGATAAATTTACAAAAGAGAGGACAATTTATTAAGGGTCAGTTTCCACAGTTAGCAAGGACTCTCCAGTATGCAATGGGCTGATGCAGCAGTGTGGGAAGAGGCCTGACATCCAAGTCACCAGCTCAGTCCATGATCACCTGATTGCTTAGCCAGCCCTGCTGCACCTGCATAAAGGGTAAATTGGATTCTATGGAGCCTGCTTTAATCTTCTGTGGGTGAACATTAGCATCTGAATCTCCCTGTGAGCAGAGCAAGGCTCTGTGGAGGGTGTCACTGCACTGTGCAGGGACAAGGGAACATTTGGACAACCTGGAGCCTTGGCCAGGGTCAGAATAGCAGAGAAAGAAATTAAGGCAAATCTTAGTCTGCAATGACAACTGAATTAATTTAGGAATGATGAGGAACAGGCTAGTGTTTTCTTCTCCTCCATTGGGACTTGCTTTCCCTTAATCTACCCATTTTATTGTCTGTGCTTGAATCACCTTCAGGTTGCTGCCTACATTGGGTCCCATCTGGAAGCTGACTTCAAGCTCTCTGAAGTAAAACAGTGTTTTTGTTTTCAATGATCTTTGTTTTCAATGGACTTGCTGCCATGGTCATTATTATGCTGTCACTCCTGTGCAGTTATTAGTTAGCCTAACAGCAAAATATGAGTGGGGGAATGAAAAATCACTGGTGGGTTTGAGGCAGCTACATCATCCCTCTACCTCCATGGTTGCAAGCTGTGCTACAAATGCTGGCAACCTGTCACATTACAGAAGGGGCATCCACGAGGCTCTGCAACCCTGAAAGCCCCTCAGGAAACACTGTATGGCTTCAGTTTGGGAAAGACCACCCATGTTACAGTATTTGTGACACCTGCTACACGTGCCTTGCCGGTCACTGCCTTGCCTTGCCTTGCTGGTTCTGGTATAGAAGGTGATCTTGAAAAATATCTTCTTATTTTTATAACAGTACCACAGCAACACATATTCTTATAAACATCCTGAGGTTGCATCCTAGGAAGAGCACAGGCCACTGAACCAGTGAAAGCCAAATGGCAGAAGCTCAGTTTCTACAGAAGATTAGAAGACTGTAATTGATTAGGGCAGCCACCTGGGCCACCACTGCTTTGGGAGGTTATTTTTGTCCTGGAATATATAACTCAGGCTGCAGCACCTGTTGTTTGGTTTTCCTGGCTGCTGGTTGTTAAGTGCACCCTGCAAATGGAGATGGGAGGTCTGGGGGGTGCCTGGTGCAGCACTGCTTGTGTTTCACATCCCTGTGACTTCTGCTTGCACTGGCTGACCTGATCTTGCTGATAGAAGCCAAGAGGCAAGTGCTGTGCTAGCATGGAGGTAGTGGCAGTGAACTTGATGTATTTTGAGCAGCAAAGGAACACATACTCTACTCGTGCTTTGACAGAAATATAGGTTTGTTGCTTCTTCATATTAGAATGGTCTTGGTGGGGGATTGTGTAGCACAGGGCAAAACGTCAGTGGTAGTTCTCCTCTAGGTGTATTCAGACATCCCACACATGCTCTGAAATTTGGCATAATTTGCTGGAAGGTTTGCATGAACTTCTCCAGCATTTCTAAAGTTTTTTCAGGCTGGGAATGGCATACCTTAACTAAGGTGCAAGTACCTGTGTGTGTCCTGTGGCAGGGACCAGGATTGGCACATGCAATCAGAAAGACCTTCAAGCATTTCCTAAATTCCTAGGCAATGTGAAGGGTAAATGTGGCAGCAAAGTAGGGAAGACTCACTGCAAAAACCACCTCTTACGACTAAAAAATGGAGTATCTGAAGTAAACTACTCTAAGGCTATCAGTTCCATTTGAGTAACACAGCAGGGCAACAACATATCCCACTCTCTTGGGCTGCAGGTAAGCAGATGGACCTGGAAGGTGTGGGACAGGGCTCAGAGCAGGTTGCCTGTGCTGGGTGAGGGCTCAAGTCCCTGAATGCCACTGGTGTGGCATTCAGGCTGCATCTGGAGTAATGTGTCCAAATCTGTGCTCCCCAGCACAAGAAAGACAAGGAACAACTGGAGAGAGTTACAAAGCACAGCAAAACTCTCTCTAGCAGAGAGTTACAAAGATGGTTAAGGGGCTGGAACATCTCTCTCATGAAGACAGGCTGAGGGAGCTGGTCCTGTTTAGCCTGGAGAAAGAAGACTGAGAGGGGATCTTATCAATGCATACAAATATTTATCTTAATGACCAGACTCTTCAAGTGGTGCTCAGGGCTATGACAAGGGACAACAGGCCCAAACTAAAACGTAGGAAGTTCTACCTCAGTATGAGGAAAACCTTTGTTCGTCTGAGGGTGACAGAGCACTGGAACAGGCTATCTAGAGATTGTGGGGTCTCCTTCTCTGGAGACATTCAAAAGCTGGCTGGATGAGATTGCGTGCAACCTGCTCCAGGTGAACCTGTTTTAGCAGGGGGGTTGGGCTGGATGATCTCCAGAAGTACCTTCCTACACCAACCATTCTGTGATGTTCATTTTTATTTTCTTCAGCCTTTCTTATTAGAGGCTTTAACTTTTCTTAAAGTCTAGGAGGAAAAAGTCCACAGGCCTAGATATGTATTATTGCTTTGTTTCAAAATTCAACCGTAAGCTCTTTACCAATTATTCAGTCTTTATTTAAAGGCTATTTCGTAAGTTAGGATTTTAGACATTAAAAAGCAGGCTTTTACATCAGAAAACATGCATGCTGGAACTAGGATTCCATTGTTTCACTCTAAAGTCATTAATACATGTTTTATGAGTTCCTCAGGAATAATTGGTGCATTGTTGTGTTTATTCGGATAAGTGGAAGATGCTTTTATCTCTTCTGGAAAACAAACAAGACTCCCTTGTGACTCACAGCCCTTGTTGTGGACTCTTGGCTCCATCCTTAATTCCCCCAGCACCCCTTGCCTTTTCTGTCACCAGTGAAATTTAAGAAGCTTTACAGTACTGATAGCTTTGCTGTCCCACACCCAGAGGTCACAGGTGACCTCTGAGCCAGTGTCAATAGAGCACCTTCCACATTTTCTCCCCTCCTTTAAGATCTGCCATAATTGCCTGCAGCCCCGTGGCTGGGTCAAATATGCTTTATATTTGCATTTCCTCCTCCTCATCTGACACTCACTATTCCACACTGATTTTTCTTAGCCTCTCTGTTCATATCTATAGATTTCACAATTCAGAAAATAGTTATTTTAACAGTGCATGTTTATTTGCTCAGGCTTTCTGCAGAAAGTGACATTGTACACCTCAGGGTGTACCTCAGTTGTGCCACATCCAGGAAGGGGGACTGAGGGGTGGCATCCTCTGTGTCCCCTGTGTCTTACCTCTCTATGTGACAACATTCACCACAGAACTGACCTCTGGCAGAGATCCACCTCATCATCATAGATCCACCTCAGCTGCTGTGAAGCAGCAATTAGGATAGGTTCCCAGGTCATGGGAGCCTTCCCAGCTTCAGGCCACAGCTGATGTTTTGTCTTGGAGGCAGCAGAGGTGGATTTCAGCAGTCACCTTAACTTTCCAAGCTCCTTTTACAGTATTTAGAAATGCATATTTCTGCCTTACCTTCCTGTAAGGAGTTTATGTGGGAAACACTTTCTTTCACTTCTCCAACTGTTTTTTTTGTGATTGTACCAGCCTCACTTTTGTCCCTCAGTCCTTCCACAAGACCCTGCTTGTCTGGTGGGTAGGAGGGTAAGTGTGCACGCTTCTGATTGTGGTCGTCTGACTCTGCTTTATCTGACATAATTGTAGCACGTACTTCTTTTATCCTCAGTACTTATTTGTTTATGTTACAAAATATTAGAGATCTTTTCAAAGCGAAATATCATGTATTTAGAGTCAGATGAAGGAATAAAGAGAGTAGAGAAATCTTCTGGCTAGTTTTATAGGTTTATGAAGAAACATGAAATAACAGAGGAGTTTCTTTTTTACATACTCAAGGAGAAAGTTTTACTGTAACTAGAAAGGGAATAAATTCTAATGAAATAAAATCAGTCCAGCTCCATTAATTATCAAAGTTTTTTGGGTTGAAGTTAAAGGCTGAAGTGATGCAGACTCTCTAACTTTTCCTTTGTGCGTGAAACATGTCCACAAAACATTTTACAGGACTATCAGCCAACTTTCTTAAGGGAGAAACAGTCAGGGCCCAAACTTATACCAGACACAGATTTGAAACACTAATTCTACCTCTCCTCAAAACTAAACGAGGTAAGCACATTCATATCACGCTACAGATTCACTAGAGCCATCTGAGATTCAAGCTGTTGCCTTTCCTTTTGCTGCGTATTGACACCACCACAACTAAAATCCAACAAGATGAGATGTCTCTCTCAGATGGTCTTTGGAGTGCCAGACTCCAGCCTGTTCCACACAGCCCAGGGGAGAGGTGCCCCTCTGCCCATGGATTACTCTACCTGGGGTGAGAGTCACCACGTGGCCCTGTGGACTGATTGCCACCCTCACAAGTATGATGTTCCTGCCACCTATTTTTTATGCATATTTGTAACCATATGGTGCATAAATGATACATATATTAACTAAAATATACATCCTATGTATTAAGTATACATGCAGGTAAAAATGAAGACTATTTCGTTGTAAGTGTGAGGCCTAGCAGTACACAAAACACCCTGGCACTGTCAAGGACAGAGGCAAACCCAGTACATTTCTCTTTCTACTCTAAAAGTTAAATATGATATAAAAAATTAGTAAGAGTATCACAATTTCCTGTGCTGGAGAGCAATGGATGCAGCTTATTACTGCTCTGCTTTTGGAAGAGACTGACCATGTTGGTGACCAAAACAACTTTGGACCAACAGAGTGATAAAGGAAGAGCATTTTCCTGTATTATCTTCTTTACATGACACACACCCCACATCTCTTAGTACATGTAAGAAATGAGCCTATGCTAAATGACAACAATGCTGGTTTTTTGACTAGAACAAATACTTTGGTTCCTCCTCATCACACTTCCAGCAAAATATGACTTGAACATGCAAATACAGACTTTATCTTCTAGCTATTTGTTTTTACAAGAAGGAATTGTGTATGTGGGTTCTACCTGTAACACCCTGGATGTTATACTTCAGCACAGACCAGGGAAGATGCTGACATTTCCCAGAAGCAAAGCTGTTTCTCTCCTGCTCCTGTTCCTGAAACAGAGAGGTCATATTAAGGCTCTGAAATACTATAATCCTGTCATCACCATGGATATGTGAAAGCAAGATTGCTTTTCTGCCATTGGAAAAAACTGGGGTTCTAGATTATAAGAACTCTCTTCTTCCCAGCTTTTATCTAAAACGCAACATACATATAAAAGAAAATGGTTACCTACAGATATCTTGCTCTGTAACGCACAAAATAAAGGTGGTAGTGCCTTCACTGAGTACTTTTATGCCCAAGGTCAACACATGAATCCAATTCTTTTCCCTCTAACTCTGAATTTCTTCATTATTGATGACTTGCTGGAATGTTCTTGGCAATACTTATCTGCTTCATTTTCTTTTTCAGGTGCATGAAGGACTTACCAAGCTTTGTGTAGCATTTTTGTTCCTGTAGCTTTGCATATGCTTGGTGAACACCGAAGACAGCTGGATGTGGCAGCAGATATAGTTTTCAACAAACTATTTCAGCCCAGGAAAGTGCATCTGTTCCTTGCCTTGGGAATCCCTTTTTCTTGTTAGGGTGAAGCCACCCTACTGCAACTCTTCATGCATTCAAGATGTGGGCACTAGCTTCAAGCTGAAATGAAGCAGAACAAATCCTTTGAAATACACATGCTCCTTTCCTCACAACCCAGTAACATTGCCAGTGGCAGCCTCTAACCATGATTACTTTAAGCCATTTAATGCAATTGTAATTATCTCACAGACTAGGCAGATATGCCAAGAAATGTTAAAATCTGAATCTGCAGGAAGTGAGTCAGCTCAGGCGATGAGAAATGACTCTCAGGTGCATTATGGCTATCTCTCACAGCATCACTTCCATGCTGCCTTGCTGAATCATTCCCACGGACATTGCCAGCTCCAGGGATTATCATTAGGACTGAGCTGAGAAGCACACTTTCTACTTTTAAAAGTTTAAATGATCTTGACTCTCCCTATCCTTGATCCCATGTGGCTGAATGCAGCTGAGTTTGACATTGCTGTGAGCAGCACTGTTGTACTCAGCTAGAGCCAGTGGTGCCTTGGGGCTTTCTGTCCTTTTTAATGTTATCACACTAATATCAACGTTAGTCCCAGTTCCTCTCCATTTTTTTCTCCAGCTTACTGGTCTGTTTGAACCTTCTGTTTTTCGCAATCCTCAGTTCCCTGCTGGTCAATTTTTAGACTGCAGTCACCTCTCTGGATAAATAAATACTAACAACACTACTAAAAATTTCTGAAATTAGTAACTTTAAACTTTGCTTTGCTTTTTAAGCTGTGATTCCCAATTATAAAACAACATAAAATGCATCACTTCCCATCATTTGCATTACTTTCCATCTTGACTTCTAAACCAAATCTTACCATTGCTGAGATTTTTCCCTGCTTGAGTGTCCTGGTTTCAGTTGGGATAGAATTAATCTCTACAACACTGACACATTCAAGCATCTGCAGCACCTTCTCTCATGATTACTGTGACATTGCCTTGGTGCATTTCTCTAAGGATGCAAAAATCATTATCTATGAGGTTCAGGTATGCCTGAGTGGCCTGTACATGGATCAACCCGTGCCCTGGCTCACACGGATCTCTCTTGCAGTTCCTGTGTCAGTACGGATTTACACCTTGGCACCACCCAGTACCTTTTCACTGCTCAGAAAATGCTGCCTTTAAGCAGTGCTCTTACTTTTGGTATTAGAGACTTTCTCAGCTCCTGTGTCATTCTTTGTATTTGCTCAATCATTCAAAAGAGAAAGCTCAAAAAACTCTCCTGCTGACTGTAACTCCAGGGTGAGGTTTGCTACACTCCTACACATCTGTTCATTACATGGGCCTAATTCCTGCCACAGTGAAGACCCCTTGTTGGACAGTCAATATAAAGACAGCTTACAACTGATGCATACCATGTTGTAGCCTAAGTGATTCCTTACACCTACAGGGCAAGGTAAATGGGCATTAACCTAAGGGAAAATCTGCCTCTGGTTTCTTCTCTTGGGTCCTCCTCTACAGATTAAGGGTATTTTCTCATCTTTTCTTTCTCTTGCTACATGCTCTGCTTATGGGCATTTCATCTTATAAAACAAAAATCTAACCAGTGAGAAGGACCACCACTTTGTTCATATAGATTCCTCCTCTTTCTTAATATGTCTAGCCCTCAAGGGTTTGAAATCGTTCCCAGTTGATTTTGGGCCTGTGGGCGAGCTCTCCTCTACCAATCCTCTATAACACAATTTTTCATACAGCATTTTGTTGTGAAATATTTCACAAAGTCACATTTTCAGAATGTTGCAGATGATAAAATGGTATTATACAACAGAACAAGTAGAACACAAGGCTATTTCTTTGAAGAAAAAATGTGAGTCAAAAAATGATGGAGACTTACTTACAGAGTGGCTTTGATTTGTTCCAGCAGTGTATCATGGAGAACACCAATATGCACACTAGACAGCTTGAAGCACGTTATTTCCTACCTACTGAAAAGAGTCTCATTCTAATCCACTTCAATTTGGGCACTTCAGATTTTCTACCAAGGATGTATTTTATTGCTCTAGTTAATTTTAATTTACATGGGCAAAGTATTTTGCTAGTCCATCCTTATCAGCAAGAATCTGATGCAATAAGGCCAGGCATCTGGATCTTTGGTTTCAGCAAAGGATTGCCATCTTGTTTCAGACTACCAACTCATGCAGAAATTTCATTTCTTCTCCCAAATTGTGACCCTCCTGTGTGTCACACAGATGAGGCACAAATCAGTCTTCCCAAGAGGAACTCGTGGGAATGATCTGGTTTTGGTGGGAGGAGATGATGCCATTGACTGAACCACATTGCCATTCATCTTGAGGAAAAAACAGTGACAGCACTGCTGGGCAGCACGAAATGAAATGGAATATTTACCCTCATTATCAGCAATATTTGATATACAATCCTGAAAGAGACAAAAGGTGACTATGTATGCCTACAGAACTGGCAGTGCCCCAATTGAAAAGGTGTTAACTTCCACACAGACTAAAGGGAAGTTGGTGAGTATTGGGTACAGATATACACCCATCACAGTTTGCAGATACTATATTCACACCCAGAGGATATATTTCAGTTGAATTTACCCATATTAATTCCCAAGTGTGAATTTAAAAATTCACATCATGACACTTCTGGTTAACATATATTTGGCTGTATCTAACATGTCATGTATCTAGACAGGTGAAGGTTGGTCCCTTCTCCCACACAGCAAGCAGTTGGACAAGAGGAATTGGCTCAAGTTGAGCCAGCGGAGGTTTACATTGGATATTAGGAAAAATTCCTTCACTGAAAGGTTGGTCAAGCATTGCAACAGGCTGCCCAGGAAAACAAAATTACTGTCCGTGGAAGAGTTAAAAAAACCCATGTAGGTATGGTGCTTAGAGACATAGTTTAATGGTGGACCTGGCAGTGTTAAGTTAATGGTTGTACTCAATGGTCTTTTACTTTACCTTACTTAGAGGTCTTTTCCAACCATAATGATTGTAACAGGATTGCTTCTAGATTGCAGAAATGGCCCAGTATCTTCAGCTCAGTCTACACAATTTTTAAACTGTAATTTGTATTCCAATTGTAATTGTACTTTTCCTTAAACTCTACATCTCCTGTACTTAAACTCTATTAGACAGTCCTATCACATGACAAATAATAGTCTGATGATTTCCACAGAAAGCTAAGTAATTAATTCAATGTTGTCATATTAGCTAATTACAAAATAATTTCTGTCTTTCATATAAAATTGGAAAGGAAAACTTTTCTCAAACTGTAAGTTGGACACTCAGAAAAGATGAGAGGCAGCTATAAATAAAGGTCTCAGAGTTCTGTTTAAAGAGGCTCAAAAGGCTTTAAAACTTGGAGTGCTGACTCCTTTGCTTCTGCTGTAACCATACTACTGTTCCTCTTCACTCAATGCCTTTAGGCACAATTTACCTACCCAAAAGTGCTATCACTCACTGCCATCTAGTGTTAATGGCACAGACTGTCAGGAATTTAAAATTACTTTTGGTATTGCATTTTTCAAGTTTGGCCCTATCCTGAGAACCTGAGCATTCTTTCTACTGACAGAGGGAGCTGCAGATGCACAGCAGCGCAGAAAACCTGAACAATTTATTCACAGGAATAGATCTGACTTTAGGGGCCACAACAATTTCAGAGACTATGGTTATATTTTCACTTTTTCTGCTCTGACTCTGCTCACATGTCCTCTCCCTGTTTCACAGTGTCACACCAGGCTTGGCCCTGGAGCAGAACTGCTCCTCCAGCAGCCTCCTCCTTTCTCTATTTCACCTGGCAAGGATTTAAAGTCTCAAAGCTGGGATAGAGCAGTTGGGTGAGAAAGAATTTTGCCTACTGAACATCTGTAGCAATTTTAAGGCACAAGTCACACTAATTTCCAGTGCATCTTGCAGTGTTTTCTGAAGACCGGACAAGTTCTGTACAGTGTGAGTTACCTTCTAGTGACTATCTTTTAAATATACAGGAATCATAATTGGTTTTTATGAGAAGAATTAATGTATACTAAGTTCTTAAAGAAAATGTCTGAATTCAAAAGCAGACCACAGAGCCTTACCACCATGTATAGTCATAATTAGTTTATTAGCACTGGTTTTGAAACAAATATATTCGGGTACTTAAACACATTTTAATTCATGTTTATTTCTAAATTTAATATATTACCATATATTACATAATGCACTGAATATTCAGTAAATGAATAATAAAACCAAAGTGCAGATTAAAGTAGCAAGATCAGTTTTAGGTTATCAGGAAGGCCAAAATCACGTTAGCAGTATAAGAACAGCAAGTTGTAAATGACTAATATTAAACAGGTCATTCTATCAAAGCTATATGCATGCTAGTACAAATGATCTCTCTGTGCATTGCTTCCACTTATCCAGAAAAGAGAGCAGTTCCTCCCTTGCATTACAACTTCATGATCCTTTATTTCCTACCTTTCAGGCCTGATCCTGCAGTCCCTACTCAGCAAAACTTCCAACACACTCTGTCAGATTAGTTTTGTACTTTTTCTTTAAGCTGCATAAAGCCCATTGGCTCTCTCCAAACAGCTGAAAACTAAATTACTAGAATCTAATTTCTAAAAATTTAGAAATTCTAAAAATACTCGTAACAGAAAATAATGTAATTACATACAGACCTAAGTGTACTAGGGCCAAATCCAGGAACAGATCTAGACAGAAGCCTTGGGACCTGCCAGGACAGCAAGGTCGGCCTCTGTTGAGTCAGGCACTTTCCTGATTAGCCAGTCACTTTTAGGATCACAGTTTTGGCTGTAGACATCTCCAGTCTCCTTAAATACTGTTTTGAGCACCTGCATCCTGGTTTTGGATCTGGCCTTTTTTATACTTGAGTACATGATGTATCACATTAACATTATGCAAACACAGTAAGAGAAGTGACCCTAAAGTAGAACAAAATGATAATACAACATGATATCATAGACAATTCTAGAAGAAGCTATTGTTCTTTTCTGTGCTTGGGTTAGGCACATTTGTTTTAACAGCTTTTAACACTGTATCCCATTTACTATTCTTGTGCTCTAACTGCCTTTTCCTAAATTTGTGCTGAAATAGATCATTGCTGTCTTCATCCTCAGCCTCTGACACTATCTCCATTTTTTGGATAATCAGTTTAATGAGGTCATGTTGCTTTTCCAACAATGTTGATATATCTTTGAGCCTAAAAAGCAAACAAAGAAACAAATATGCATAAGGCTTTGTCATTTGATTTCAAAGGACATTTAAATCATTAAAATTACAGATGCAAAAATTGACAGTACTTAACTTTACCCTTCTGACAGTACTTAACTAAACCCTTCTGCTAACAAAGGCTATCATCTAGAATCCATTTAATTCTTCAAGCTGAAATACTTCTCCGTGTTACAAGAAATAGGATTAAAGAACAAATCCGTGGTTTTTGTGAAAAGTAACTTAGCATACAGTTAAGGTAGAAGCAACTTCACTCTCAAAATAAATTGTTGACTGTTCTATCAAAAGTTTTTCCTATTGAGCTATTTTCTTGTCTGGCAAGAAAAAGCCCAGATTTGCAATGGCAATTAAGCAACCAAAACATAAAGTGAAATTCACAACTACTTTTACAGCATATGAGAAATACTGATGAGGCACTTACTGCTCTTTCTCAATGTGCTATCCAAAGTGCAATTGATGCAATAAAGTAGTTAACCTAAGTTAGCATCACACATACAGAACATAGTATATGTTATCCTTAAAGAAACAATAGAATAAATGGGAAATGTGTCTAGAAAACTGTCTTTATAAAACTACCAAACAGGCGTTTTGAAAATCTACTTTTCTGAATGTTTAGACTCACAAAATTAAAACATGAAATCTCATGACTGAAAAGGCTCTTTGTGAAGAACAGTTGGGGGGCTTTAGAGGTAGTTAGGGTTTTTTGTTTGTTTTGGTTTTTTTAAACAAGAAATGGTAATATATCTTAAAATATGTGAAAATCACAAAAATTAAAATACAAAGCAAAAGAAAACCCCACTCCAAACCAAAACCCAAAAATATATACACCCAGCACTGACTGACACTAGCTCCAGCAGTAACTGAGCTCTGTTTTGAACTCTGATAATAAAAACATACTGGCAACATAGTAAGAGTTTTCAGTCAATATTTTCAGAGTAGTAAAAATAACTTTCCATAATGATATGGTCACAAGTTATTTTATTGCAAATAATTTTATAAAATTATCATTTTTCTTCCTTCTCTGTAGCAAAAAAATCCCAAACAAGAAAGCGTCTGTTTTATGCTGTTTTATAACATATTGATGTAGTACGCATTTGAAGAAAGACTTGACAAAGTCCATGATTTGCCTGTATCTGTAGGGTGTAGTCTCACCCTCCTTCAACTCTTGCTTAGTCTTTCATGCAAAAAAAAATACTCAATCTGAATCTGTGCAGGAAGACAAAAATTTGGTAGATTAAAGAAAAAAGGGAAAGAAAAAAATGGAGAGAAAAAAAGTGCATGGGAAAGTGAGACTGAGTGAGAAAGAATACATTTTTCTAGCTGTACAGTCACAGAAAGCTTTTTTGAAACCATTCTTATGGATATGTTGGTATGATGAGTAACTCAAGAAAGCACAAAGAATTCCTTCCAAGGGTTTGGGAAACATGATTTGTTCAAGGGAGAATTAAGACACCAATCCATTTTTGGGGAAACAATCAGCATCTGATTTACCATCAGACCAGAGGAAAGTCAGTAACAGATTGTGCATACTTGCAAACCAACTGGAGTGACATCACTTGGGAGTTCCAGATAACCCTTGAGAACCTCCATACACAAATCTCTAAAATGAAAATGCGCCTTCCACATTACTTCCATTTACTTTAATGAGCAACAAGCTGTGTTGGTTTGGGCTGGGGACAGGGAATTTTACTTTTTAGGTACAGTATGGAGCTTTGGAATGCTTTTTAAAATAGGAGTATGTTTGTAATATTGGCTCTACTTATTTTTACATCAGTAAAATATCACAAGAAATACCTGTACTTCTGCTTCAGAACTTCCAGTTCTAGTGTTGTATCAGGGCTCTGCGCATACGTCGTAGAGTCCTCATACCCAAAGCAATATTGGAACACGCTCTAAACAAAACATGGAATCAAACTGAAATAAATCCTCTAGTCTGACAATAGATTAAATATATGAATGGCAAGTTTTCACACGGTGTTAACATTGAAAAGACTTTCTGTTGCTATTTTTTTTATATATTCAAACATTTGTTTTATAAAATTTGTTATATAAGAAAATTCAGTCTATCAACAACAGCTGAAATACAAGTAAACAAATAAAAGAAGAAAAGCCAAAGGGGAGTAATTCCATTTTTTATCTGAACATCTTTTGTAGCTTGTCTCACTTAATAAAGTTACAGTTCACTGAGTATTCAAACACTAATTTTATCTGAATACAGCTGCACTCAAACTGATTTATCATTTTCACTGACCTTAGTCAAGGTCTAATCCCAATTCCCTTGATATCAGTTAATGATTGAGTCTTATTAACACATGTCCTTAGCAATGTGTGTACAGTCAATCATATCCCTTTTCGGTAAGAATTCTTCTATGAACTATTCACCATCTTACCATAAATCCACAGTATCTCGGCCTGTTGGGATATACAGTGATTGACTCCTGGTCCACCCGACTTAAGAACCAAAACGGCAGCTTCTTCTCTAAGTTGGTGTGAAGATTAACCTAAATGTAGTTTTGCATTCAGAATGAGATATGTTGTCTTACGATAAATACACATTTTATATGAAAATAACCATCATGCCATTATATTCAACTCCCTAGTACTACTCCACACTGCAAACAGTGGTATAATATTTGAATAGTCCAACCCAGACATTAAAACTATGAAGTCATACCAGAATTGAGTATCTTAGCAGAATTAATTACTCCACATAGAAGTGCATTTTTTTAACTAACAAGAATTTAGTACAGCAGAATGAATTTGGTGTCCTTTTGTTTTTTGTGTACCTTCTTTCCACTGCATAAGTTCTCTACTAAAAGACAACTCTGCGATTTCAAGCATTGCAGTTACTGATTTTGAGATTCTGGTTTTGGAAAAACTCAGAATTGCTTGAACTGATGGTTGAAAAATTCCTTAAAAATGCATTTGCTTGTACACTTCTGGGGCAATGACTCACATGAGTGAAAACGAGATTCGGAATAAGATGCCATGTTCACCAATTTGCTTTACAGATATCCTAAGATAGTTAGGAATGTGATGATAAATCAACTAATTATCTAAATGGTGTTCTAGCAATGATACGTACTTCTAGTATTTGATGCTTCCACAATATGTTACTCACCTGCATTGCAATCCTTTTGAGTGCAGCATATTTCTGCACTTCAGCGATATCCCCAACAGCCAAACCAATCTAGAAAAAACAAGAAAGATTTCACTATCTATTTTTTCACAGTCTGTGATTTCAATTGTATTTCTCATTCACATTTAAATAAAAAAATATTCTAGAGTTAAATTATTTTTTCAGTTGAATTTGGAAACATTTTTTGCATATTTGGAAAATATGTGTCAATAAATGCAGAGAGTGTTTTTACTGACAACACTCTCTCTGTTGGTAAGGCACTAAAGAGCTACTTTTTTCAAGAATAACATCCCTTCTTTTTGATTCTTCATTACTGCTGTAATGTTAAGAAAACCACTGATCTCTTGATTAAGCAGGATCATGGAAGTAATAAACAACTTTTAAAAACATGAGCTGTTTGATCTTTATTGCTCAGCTCATATGAATACATGATTTCCTAAAAAAAATTACATTCAATGGAATATGGCTGAGGATATATTACATATTTTCCCCCTTTCTCACCATTATCATGTTGCCTGATTCCTTACGTTCAGATCAGACTTGTTAGCCAGTTCTAACACTACTTCTGATTGTTGTTTTGTGTGCAATGAAGATTTGAGTTTGGGCTTTATTTTTTTTTTTTTAGTAATTATTGTTAGTGCTAGGTTATGATACAACAAGGGATTGAACAAAAATCATTGTTCCCCAATTTTCCTTATCAAGACCTCAGAATTATACATTACAGCTCCAATTCAAATTCCATCACAGTTACTACCTAAAGATACACAAAATAATCCTGCAGGAGTGAGTCGTAGGAAAATACCTAGAACAGCAAACTGGATGGAAAACAAGTGCAGAGAATGGCAACATTTTAATATGTTACTGAAAAGATTTGTTAAATAATGAATGGCTGTCACTTACTGAAGTAATTCTATATGCTAGAACTCTCTATATACTTGTGTTTAACCACTTTTGCATATTAATAAGTAACTTACTTACTAGCAAGTTCATAAGAAGGATTGGAATAAGCAAGGTAAATATAATGAGAACCGTGTAACTCAGGAATGGATATGGTAATTCACTGCTCAGTAAAGGATCAAGGAATGCATCATGGTAATTAATGTCTCCCAGCATCATTGCAAATGTCTTCATTACTGAAAGCAGAGGTGTGCTGTATGTTTGCTGCAAAAAGAAATATCAAAATAAAGAAAAAACCCAACTGATGAAATTTGTAAATAAAGTCTTGGGATGCTTTAGTCAAAGATAATATTTATAATGATAAAAACTTAACTGTATTATTGAACTAACCTGTGAACCCAAAAGGACAAAGAAGCTCAGCCCAAAGGCCAGTATCAGGAAAAAGAAAACCACAGCAATTCTAATCAAAGTCCTCAAAATTTCCCAGAACATCACAACATAGATGCCATAGTTCTCAAATCTAGGCAATAGTAAAAAAAAAGATATAGAATCAGTCATAGAATCACTTAGTTTGGAAAAGACTTACAAGATAATCAACTCCAACCATTAATCTAGCATTGCCAAGTCTACTCCCAAACCATTAAATACTGAAGTTAGAATCCCTTGCAGTTACTTATGTAAGGCAGTAAGTAATGCCAAATTTCATCTGTGAAAAGAGACTGCCTCTGAGAAATTCTGTGATTGTAACAAACCTGTTCTACTTTCACATCCAAAAGAGTGCAAGTGATCTCACTCCCAGCAAGCTTAAACTGCATAATCCTATTTTTTAATGCACAAGAACAGTTTTCAAGACAGTATTTTTCATGGATAACGTTTATTCTCTTCATAGGCATAGGCAGTGCAATACTGTGCCACTGTTGCATTCAGAATAACAACATTAGCAAATTATCCAACTTTTTTCTGCTTCTCAAAGCAAAATAGCAACCAGAAGAAAGGACAACTGGCACCATAATCAATGTAGCAGCCACACACCTGATTTAAAAGCTTTCACTTTGTACAGGATGTGAAATAAACTACATACATGTAGTTTTAGTGCAATACAAAGTATGAAAAACAAACAAACAAGAAGAAACACATTGCTCAGGAAGAGAAGGGGAATAACTTAATTTTAAGACACCTGTGTTTCCAACAACAGTCTGGCACCTGGCAAGCCTCCCCTATTCTTGGCTAACACAAAAACTGAATCTCAGAACAGGAATTACCATAAAGCAGATTAAATTACTTTTTCTTTCAAACCAGAACGTGGGAATTTATGTCCTCTCTCAAATCCAGGATCCAAGAGATTTTTTATGCTACTACAGTAGCAACTGTGAAAATCCCTCCAACATGATTTTCACTCTGAAATATTATGTGCAAGACTGAAAAGATCAAGCTGGAAATAAAGCAAACTTGATCTTCTCTTACTTATTAGGCATTTATTAGGCAAAATTCAATTGAAGTCAGTGGAATCACAGGTTGCTTTGGGAAAAGACAGCCTGAATGAGTTAGAAAAATCACGTGTAGAGTTCTACGGCTACACACTTGAAGAAATAGTCAGGCATTTAACCCAGCAGCAGAAGAAAGGTTGTGCAATCATCTGTTTACTTTCTACTGTGTAGGTTCAAGGCTCATTTTGCCCAGAGCACACGGGACACGCCCATTCATTACTCATCTAAGATCAGACACGGGCAGGACAAGGTTTGCAGCAGAGGCAATACCATAAAGGTACTCTCTTTGACATTAACTCTGTTTACAAACTGCGTCCTTAAACATCCCTACTACGGTAAAACAATCCTGAAATTAATCAGCAAATGTTGTGTTTGTCTGTCTGCAAGACTTCATGGGGGTGATTAGAGCATATATACAACAAGGCTTGGAAGAACACTTATGCAGTGTTATCACATGCAGTCCTGCTCAGGCACAAATGCATTTAATTTATCAGTTTCAAGCACTACACCCACATTATTTTTTTCCTCCACCCAGCTTTCCTGCAGTTTATAACTCTTGGACACTGTTGTACCAGTGACAACACTTCAGATAATTAAGGGAAATAAACAGATGTAATGTCAAATGAAGAAATAATATCATTCATTGTAATTCTTTTACAGGACACTATGGTATAGAGAAGTGAGATGTGCCATTTAATAAGTAAAATGATAAAAGAATTTACTTTCTCCCAGGTATTACTCATAAAACCTAACTTCCTTATGCCTCTCATAATTCATTTTTTTCTGGGGTTTTTTAAAGTCAAAGTCTATACAGTGTAACAAAAGATGATTTTTAAAAGATACAATTAAGCATTGATTTACCTAATTAACATTAAAATAAATATTGTTATTTCTATAGTTGCTAAAACAAATGCTGTGATGCTCTACACGAAAAACACTGAAAATGACTTTACAGCTCATCAGAGATTAAAAAATTCCTATGGTCCTAATCTGGAAACTTGTGTCGTTTGAAAAAAATAAAAATACAAAATGGGACTGCTAAACTTGATCAGTCACTGTTTAGGATATGTAAAATATCTGAAAATATTAAAATATTTTATTGTAAAGCCCATAAAAAATTTTTACCGTTGAAGATAAAGCAAGAAGTTCATCCAAGACAAGTATACAGCAATTGCTCCACATTCCCACTGCAAATGAGCTGGTGTATTAATAAATAAAGAAGACACAAAAATTATGCTTGTAGTATAAATGGTCCAGTCCAGTAGATTGGAGTAATCCAACAAATATTTCAATTTCTAGGATTTAAGAGAGACAGGTTAATATTTACAAGTCATCCATCATTAAAGCACTGAATTCAATACACTATTTAAATTCTCTTCCCAGTTTTAATCTTTATATATATAAATTAAAAAGTGTAAATTGGCATTTCCCTTCTAATCAGGAAAAAATCAGATTAATATCAATATCATGCAAACTTCCATGCAAGCACACTGTCTGATTAATGTTATTTTTCTGTGTTCTTACCTGCTGAATCAGCTGAAATATTTCTTTGCAGATGCCCAGTAAACTCATAATTAAAACTAAACACATACACACCCTTGTGAAGTATGAGTCCTGAAACAAAAATCAGAGCACAAAAAAATTAGGAATTATTAAAGGAATGTTCATTTCAGCTCTACCTATTATATATACATTATATTGCCGAATTAAGTAACTCTTTTAGCTTGTGTCATATAAACTTATTATACCTAAATTCTGCTTTATTAATATTTATTGTGAAATCCATGTACTGGGTTGGGCTGTATATGTGATTCTCTTGATTTTTTCATAGATCAGGATATCTTCATGAACCTTTTATATCCCTTGAGTTTATTTTATTTCTTATTTCTAGTAGCATATCCTTTTCGAGTTCCTGTTTCAATTCTATGCCTTTTCTCTCACGTGAATAATTTTTCTTCAACATTAAACAAATATTATTCACTCCAGAGAAAAAACTGAAGTAACCATATACAAAATGTAAATTTCTCAA
>VWZT01005798.1:568928-585171 GCA_013397055.1 Pachycephala philippinensis | reverse complement strand
GATGAACATAAAACATAGGGGTATAGTTCTTTTTTGGCTTAATGAATGAAAATCTGTATACTTACCAGAGGAAAAGAGCCCCTCTCTTCAGAAGAAACTGAACTACCTTCTCATGACCATTCTGGGCTGCCAAATGAAGGGGAGTCATTCCCTTCTTATCACCTTCGTTCAGAAGTCTTGTGTCTTTCATATCTCTTATAAGTCGTTGACAAGTATTGATGCGCCCATAGCTTTGCAAGACACACACAGAAATTAATGTCAAAAACATACGAATTAAAACCATGGCATGGATTCCATTGCCCAGACTGTGCCACTAACCTGGCAGCAAAGTGTAATGGTGACTTCTTATCCCTGCTCTTAGAGTAGATGGACACGTTGAGGCTGAGTAAATTATTCACAGAGAGGGCCACACCTTGTCTGCATGCATAGTGCAACGGAGTGCATCCTTCATTATCTTCATCCACAACGAGATTTTTAATATGTTCCATCTGTTACCCCCCAAGAAATAACCAAAAACAAAAGCACAGAATTACATCTATATCTCTTCTGCTCCATAGCTTCTAATAGCTTGCAACAATAGCATTAATACTTTAAAGCAGTATCTAAAAATAAGAAATAAGTAAAAGTAAATTTAGGAACAAAGAGCATTTTTTTATCTGCTAATTTGTGGGTCACCATTTTTTCAAACAATTACCCTTCAAAGAACACAGGAGTTTGCCATTCTGGATCCTGACTGCAAGCCACCCACAGCACAATACAGGAAATTCTTCTTTGCTGCCATTCCAACACAATGCTCACTGATGGCAGCAGAAGGCTTGTACCAAACATAAAGGCAGTCTTATAGTCTAGATTCAGTAGCAAAACCTCTGACTGTCAAAATCCAGCAGTTCACTGGTTTACTGTGTAAATTTATTTCTCATTTCTCTTCTTCATTTCCCTGTTTTCCTCTGTACCTTGTCTAACACTATCCTATAACCTTTCTTAAAGCAACTAAAAAACTCCTCCCCACAGTCTGATCCACTTATTTGTCTGAATTATTCATATGATCAATAATTAGAAACTCAATGCAGAGAACTATCGCTCTGTTTTAAAACTGATTCACTACATCTGCTGAAAAGAGAGGTTAAATCCATTCTGAAATACCATCAAAGGTGTTCACAAATTTCAGCACATGTTTTAAGATGAGTTATATTTGATTCACATTTACAAGGCTATTTCTGGAGCTCTGGAGGACAGCTAATTTAACTTTTCCAAGCAAGCTTGGGCTCTCAATATGAGTGCTTCATTTCAACATAGCCAAATACAAATTTATGTTCGAAATCTTTTTAAAAACCAAATCCAAGACTTCATTATGGTCCAGTCCACAGAAAGCTCCTGCAGAAAATGCTGCAAACTATTTAAGTTCTAGATGTTGACTGATTATGAGCATGTCTCCTAGCTTTACTGCATGCAAGCTGGGAAAATAGAAGTGAAAAGTTCTATATTTTATTGCCTACCTCTTGAGCTATTCAATCCCCAAACAGCAAAATAATTTATGGGATTATGTTATTCCTTTGCCTGGCAATAAGAAAACTGTATTACTGGCTTTGAAATGTTTTCATGAGAGATAGGTGATATGTACCTCTTCAAACCATTTCTTGTGACACTGGGCTACTTAACAAGTAACACAAATTTTTACAAACATACTAAAATAAAATGGTAGCTGCTTTTTTCTTTACATTTTCCTAGTAAGGGTAACAGAAATACATAAACTGATGTTTACTGTACCTGCAGATATTTTTCATTCAGATGCTGTAATCCTCCAGGCTGCAATACCGTCAAATGCAAGAAATTCCGACCAAGATGATCTTTTAATGATACATTTGCTCCTAAATAAATACAGAAATAAATACCAGCAACTTCAAACCTACATGATAGGTTTGAAACATCAAATATAATGATGGTTAAGACAAAGGAACAGATGTTGAACAAATACGTTTATAAATCTACAAAATTTTATAAAATAATTGTTATAAATCTATAAAATATTCTTTCAAGTCAGCCTTGTAACATATAATTTTGCTTCCCAAAAAAATCACCTCTACCAACACTCAGCTTTCATCATTCTCTTGTGTGTATGCATTTTATATTTCATTGCAGCACTAAGATTTATATGGGCCCCTTATATTCTGAGATGCTGAGTGCCCACAAATCAAGAGGAAATTTAAAGATGCAAATAATCCCCTCTTCTAATCTTTAAAGTTGTAACCTTGTTACAGTTTCAAAACTTACTATAAAGCTTTTAAACAAAATCAGTTGTACTATTAACAAGAGGCAATGCAGTAATAATCATTAACTTGCACCAGGACACAGCAAATGAAAGAGATACAGCTCCAACATTTTCAAGGTGACTGTGATTTTATAAAACCACAGGTAAGGCTTGAACTGTGGGCTTTAACATTTAGAGATTGGTTGCTGGTACGAAACACAACGCTGTATAAGTGGTGTGTTTATTCTGCAGTTCCTCTTACTTCGTGAGCTGCTGAGGAGTGCAGGGATGGAGTGCCAGTGCCACCTCCACCTTGAGAAGCGTGACACAGCATACACATTCTTCTACAGCCTCTCCACACTGTATTAAAAGGGGTGAAATCATCACACCAATTCTTCCTTTATCTCAGGGGATACCAGCAGTGTGCAGCTGTTCAGCTCAGCTGCTCCTGGGCTGGATGCTGAAGCAGTGAATTCAAATTGAGAGGAAAGTTGGACGCAGAGTTTTAACACGAATGAACCCTGCTCAAAGGAAGTATATATATAGTATGCGAATACTCCTTTTTTACCTTTTGAGAGCAGTAAATTCACAATTTTCCATGATGCACAGGAAGTGGCCAGCAGAAGTGGGGATCGACCTTCTATGTCAACACTATCAATATTAGCCCCCTGCAAAAAAGGATTCCAAGTTTATGGGGAATAATGAATAAATGAAACTTTTAAATGGTGCTACCCTTTATAAGCATAGCAGAAATATGGGCATTCTTACTAACTCCAGATGCTCCAGATAAGTAATTTCACATTACATAACTACATAAACAAACACATTACCTCTCTCTATAAAACTACTAGGGTTTCTATCCATCAGCCACAGTCCAATCATCTATATATAAAAATTCAGATGCCAAAATAATAGTGACCTACTTCTAGGCGTACTGAACCTACAGCTTATGATCTTTTGTTAGAGAACCTTTCCATGTACTTAAACTCTCAATATAAAATTGTAACTTGAAAATACCAGGACTGACACTATGGAAAAATGCAGAAATTGTGGTCCTTTGAATGATGTGGTCTTACGTATCAAACAATTACCAGAAAAAGACATTTCTGAACCTCTATGCTGTATGACCATGACTCAAGAAGTAATGCATCCAGAAATTAGCATAGTTCAATCTGCATAGCTCGATCTATATTAATTTTCTATTCTTCAGCTTAAGCAATATGAACCAAGTCAATTTTGATGCCAAAGTAGCTGTATCATATATATTCTGCTTTGTCTACTTTTGCACTGACACACATTGCCAGGACAGTATGGTCACTATAGTCACAGAATCACTATGGCCATATCAGCAAAGTACTACTATAAGCATAAACATATCTATCTAAAAAATCCCACCAGGCAAAGTACTGCTATAAGCATAAACATATCTACCTAGAAAATCCCACCAAGGGAGCAGGAAGATACAAGTAAATGAACCAATGAGATTTATGTACATTTTATGATGGTTTAGATATCATTTTTTCTAGATACTGAGTTGCAAGTCAAACCTGATGAGCTGAACAAAGTACACAAAAAAATCTATTTTATTTCAGATAATATCCGAAGATGATTGAAAAAAAAATCAATGGCAGTTTTTCCATTAACTTGAATCATCTTTGTGTCAAATCTTAATTTGAGAGAATTAATCACAATCCTGAGCAATATTTACTTTCTAGGATGGTAACACCTGTAATGTAGTAATAAGAAGCACTTAATAAATGTACAGTGATTACCATGGAGAACAGGAAGCTTCCAATGTATGTTCATTAAATATTTGGGAGTAATACATGCAAGAACCTTTCCCCATTTACCTTTCCACAAGGTCAGACAACCTCTTAAAAATGATTTTTTTCATCAAGAAACAGACCTTTTTTTATCCAAGTGTCTCATTTATTGAAATATATACAGGACAGCAATTTCCAGTTCCTTATGTAATGTTTAATCACCTTCCTGCCAGCTAACATAATTGTTCAGCTTTCGGTAAAGTGAATTTGGCAGCATTCACAATTACTTATCACAGTAAGGAGTAACTTATATATGTCACATATATTTACCTCATTTATGATACAGCTGAATTAAGAGTTTGTAAAATAGTTTCTGAACTCCATTTACTTTTCAATTTCTGTTAAACTGAATGTATTAACATAAATTAACTAAGCAGATATTAATATAAAAACAAACATGCCAATTTTGTAAATATTTATTAGTATTTATACCAATTTAATCTTTCCTTTTAGCAAAGTCAAAAGAAAAAGGGGAAAAAGTAAAAAAAAAAAAAAAAAACCAAAAAAAACCAGAAGAAAATGTGTAAAATTACTTCTTATTTATTTTGAATAAAATGTGAATATTTAATGCATAAAATAAATAGATGCTTTTCTTTATTAGAACCCAAAAGCCTTTCTGAACTGGAATGTGCTAGTCCTTTCAAGCAGTAACATTTTCTTTTTCACCCTCATGTACACCACAGCATAGGCAGAACTTTGTGGTCTTGCCAGGAGTCCAAGGGAGGAGGCAGCACAGGTTGTACATGCAACATTCCGCTAACTCCAACTGACATATTTTGATCCATTCCCAGACAGGGCGAACTAAAACAGTCCTAAAGCATCAAAACTGACATATTTTATATGGAAAGCCAAATAAACCCTCAGCAAACCTTCTATGGAAGAGGCCAAAGCAGTCAAATGGCACTCAAGGAGTGAAAGTTCGTTCTTAGTAAATGCAGTGTTAAAGATATTTATAATATAATATTTTGTGCACACAAGCCTCCACATGCAAAAACTTGTACCTGTATTTCTCAGGTAATAAGGTTTGTTGACAGGTGGTTTTGTCAGACAAGTTTAAGTAGTCAAACCTCACCATTTCACATTTGAATCAAAAAGAAGCACAACATCCAGTTGTAACTGAATCAAATCCCTATAACAGACTTTCTGAGAAAAGCAAAACTGTATTTAGAGGAGAATTTCTTTTAGTATAATTGCCACGAAATGAAGCAAAAACCCTAAACACACATAAAACAAAAAAAAAGTCTGATGGTTTCTGAAAATGTCCTCAGCCAAGTGGGGCACAAAATGATTATATGAGCCTTAGTTTAATTGGCAAAAATGGACATTGGGAGCACAGCCAGTAGCATCCCTGATTACATTTCTTCTCTTTGTCCTTCATAATTATTCACTGAAGAAATACAACCAAACCGCACAGAATAAAAAATATTTCTAGATCATGCACAAACTTTGATATATGGCTATGTGATCCCATAGTAATCATATATACATTCTTTAAAGAACAGATTTATTTCTGGAAAAAAAATCAGATGAAATTCAATGCATGTTTAGCATTTATTTTATATTTCATGTCTGAAAAGTGTAGGCTGACCAGACCACGTCACCTATTTGGTAAAAGATGTTTATGAAACTTTCCGAGTAAGTAAAACGGAAATAAAAATTTAAGATTTCATCTTCTGTAGCTGTGGGATGATATTAAGGAGCCACAACTACGGGGGTACTGTAACTCTCAATTACACATTATGAAATGTATATGTCTAGCTATCTAAATAGCTTACACCTGAGAACACATTCTACTTTATGAATTTCCTCTATGCAGACCTGTAGAAATAGATAGCAATAATCTCTCTAAACATGTTGCTTGATTAAATATTTACCATTGAAATCAAATACTCCGCCAGTTCATAATGATCAAACAGTGCTGTTCTGTGGAGAAAAATGCAAAAATACACTAATATTAGAAAGGACAAAGAAGTTTCAAGCCAAAGGATAGCATTCTTCCCTGTTTTCTCCATTTTCTAATATTTTCAAATAAACCAATTTTAAAACAAAGGGACAGAGAGATACTCTTACTACATAATTCATTTTAATAAACTGTTTTTATTTTTCTCATGGAGTTATCTTTTCAAACTAAGTTCAGTTAAGTTACTACATTCAAAACTCACTGCAGGAAACAAAGACCTCATTGGTAGGTAAACAGGCATTTTACCACCAATTTTTAAGAGAACCAGTAATTTTGCATGTCAAATCTTTCAATGTACCACACAAGGTCAATACAGAATTCCATAAATTTCATATGCAGCTTGTTCCAAGGATGCCTGGAGCCTCAAATTCATTTCATTATTCCACAATAATTTGGTTGTATGTCGTGTAATAATGCTAGTGTGAGGTTAAAATGGCAATGGCTAAACGTATTCTGAGTGTGACAGGCAAGTCTACTTGAAAAAATATGAACAAACTAACTGGTATAAATTGGGTATTTGGAGCATAGTCAGTAGCATTAGTTAAATACACTGATAAAAAGTTGTTGTCATTTACCAAAAATATTTTAAAGCTGTCTATACACTTGGAAATTTCTCAGGTTTTATTCTACAGTAAGACACTGAATTATATATTGCAGGAAAAAAATAGTCAAAGCATGAAAGTATAGCACAGTAAATACACATAGACAAAATGTTTTCACAAGTCAGACCTCTGTGAAATATTTTAACTCAAAAAGCAACACAGAAGGACAGTTCCAAGGTTGTACTGTATCTCAAATGATAACAGTTGCCTTAGCATTGTAAGAGGTAATAATAACATGGGGTGTACTATAGTTAGAACTGATTACTCAAAAAAATGCATCTTAAAAATCAAGTCATGGTTCCAAATATGTAGAGATGCCTCCATTATCTATAGTGGACCCTTCCAGCCACACATTAATACTGAATGCTTCACAAACACTCAAATTCCAAGGTGACTAAAGAGAAAGCAAAGTCATTTTATGAAATATTTAGATGGAAACATGGCAGTAGGAATGCAAAAGCATCAAGTCTTATCTATGCTTTACTGCTGCTTTGTTTCTCAACAAGTTAATATGCCTACTCAGTTTTTTTTATATTCTGAGATATTTGGGTGACTTTCTACCTTTCTGATGATTCTTGAAAATATTTTTCCTGTTTCACAGAGACAGGGACTAAAATAGTGTTGTCCTTTTTACCAAGCTTTTTTCAAGGACAGTAATTTTCATGGATATGGCAGCCACTTATCTATTAAGTACTACAAGTGTCTGCATAATTTGCTTTAGCTTTCTGTCATCACTTTGTCTTCAGTCATGTTCTTCCATGGTAACACTTCCAAGTGTACCCAAACATTATCTTAACTTTACAGCAAACTCTTTTAAAGTCTTCAATTATCTTTGAATCATTCCACTTTATACTGTGTCCAAAGAACAATCATCTCCACTGCTTCTACCACTTATGTCATTCTGTAAAACTTCTTGTAGAATAAGACTGTCAAATAGCTATAGTTAAATGCAATGAAACATATCTTTGTTGCAGAAAATATATACATGGGGAAATATATTATATTCCATAGAGTTGGGAGCCAGCATGTTTAACCAAGTATCTTTCTGCTACAAAAGACTGAGAAAACTTCTCCACAGTCTAGTGCTCTGGTTTTAAATGGAGTGTGAAGGACTAGAAGTCTTGAGGATTTTTACATACACAAACAAAATCTGCAACTTTGAAGTCACAGGGAAGTGTACCAACATTTCCTTTTACTTGATCAGGTATAAGGTAAGTCTTCTTGGAAAATAAAAGAAAATATTCTTTTAAACAATTTATATTATTTTTCACTCATTTTCTGGAGAACATCAACCCAATTAGATAAGGGCATTTCTTCCACATTATCAGAAAATGTTAACAATTCCATAAACTTGTTCCCCTCTTGCTTTACTGGAGTAAATTTTCAATGCAAACTGTTAGTGACCATTCCTTGACACGGTTCCAAGTAACTGGAATTGTTTTGATTTTGGTATCAGCACCAAGATTTTTAACATTCTGACCAAATTTTTGATGCTTTCATACTGCAGTAAAATCACCTCCCACACCATGGAGAAGATTCAAATCATGTGGAAGGGTGTTCCTAATGCAAGGAATAACTAAGAATATCATGGCCCACAATTTATAGTGACATCTGGCACAGCAGCTTCCTACCTGTGAAGCAAGGTTTCCTTATTCCCATCTACAGCATCAATAATGGATTCCTCACCAGCATAGGATGACATCATCAGCTTTACAATCTCAGTTGCTCCTTGAGTGGCAGCAAAATGAAGTGCTGTGCATTTTTCATTCTATAGATGGGAAAACAAGACAAAATATAAATATTTAAACCTCAGAAACGTAACTTTCAATCCATTAAACACACTAGTGAACTAGCTCATGATTTATAATTCATAAATGCCTAAATTTCTATGCAAGTAATGAAGCTTTAGTCTTTAACTGAAGTAGTAAAATTCTAAAGAGATTGACAAAACCAGAAAAGACTAGAGACATAGTTTTAAAGGATTACTACAAACCTTCTTATCACTCTATACCAAGTCCCTAAGATATGAGATAATTATACTCTTAACAATCTTCCGTAGTTTAATTAAAAACAAGACAAATATAGCACCCTTTAATACAAGAGATGAAGCAAATGAAAGCTACAGAAAACCTCAGGTAGGCCAGCAAAAATGAATAAGCAAACAAATGGGCCTATATCATACAGAAAACACATTATTTTAAAATGTCATTTACTTCCTTAAATGGAATCCTCCTTAGAAGTAAGTCTTAAATCAACTTTGCTGCAGGTATAATTATCGTTGTCCAATATGCTATAAAAATATTATAAACTAGACAGTCATAAAATAATTAAGCAAGATATAGATGATCAGAACAATATTTGCCAAACAGGAGTTTGTTTAGCTAGATGGGACAAACCAGCTTTGATATATGCCTGAGGGTTTTGACGTCCTCATTTTTAGAGCAGGACCATTTTGGTGAATGCATTGGAAAGGGCTTTTCCATAAGCAGTCTTACCCATCACAAAACCAGCAGCATAAATCATCTCATTCAAAAGCTGTGTGTTCAAAGAATCAAACCAGTAAAAGAAGGCAAAACTAAGTTTAGTTTTGCTCTCATGAGTTGATTTCATCCTAGGAAACATTATGATTAATATTTTTTAAGATGTTCATTTATGAATGAAGCTGGGCACAGACCCTTACACCAGCAGTGCCACACCTTGGTAGCAGCAGTAGTATCACGAATTTGTGTTTGCTTATAAAGAAGACCCTGTAAAGGCCAAGGCAAGTCTGAGGATAAACAAGAATGGATCAGAAAGGGTCAGACTGAAGATCCCAGTTCTGGGAACGGATGACCCCATGTTACTTGTGTAAAGAAACATCACATTTTGCCTGATGTGAACCAGAGACTTGCTTTCATTTGCTTCTCCCTTAGCTTTGCATTGGAAGAGACAATAGACAATATCTGCTCATCTTCTTTTCATACCTCTCAGAGATTTAGAGGTACCTAGATTTTATCAAAATTACATTTTGCTTTGAGTTTTACCTGTTTTAGATCAATTTGAGCTCCAAACTCAATGCACATTTTAATCATTTCCAGGTCGCCACTTTGAACTGCCAAATGAAGTGGACTGCACTTTCCATTGTTGGTAAAATTGATGTGGGTTTTAGCAGAGTGACCCAATTCTTCACCTGAGAGATAAAAATAAATGGATTTTTTTAAGTGAGAATGAGGTAACAGAAGATATAAAGGCTTTCAAAACAAACATGTTAAGTGTGGCATAATATTCTCTCCTCTCAAAATATGAACCTGTCACATCTATCATTAAACAACAGATGAATATACATTTAGGAAAGGAGCTAGTTTGCTGCTGCAATCATACAAAAGTTGTCAGCATAAACTGCCCATAGGAATAGCTGCAATAACTTCTTGTAAGTTCAAACACAGTTATAATTGCTTGTTTTCACAGTTATTTGAGAACTAAAGCAGCAAATTGGTACTTACTGCTTGGGAACATTGTATTTACCTTTTTTCAAAAGAATTTCCAGGCATGTTTTTGCACCTGAAAATGCCGCTGCATGGATAGGCATACATCCTGTTTTGTTTGGTTTACATATTTTCCCTCCGTTTTCAATCTGAAAAATAATGTCTCAATATAGCTTAATGACATAGAGAAAAATCTGACAAATGAACATACTTTTACAGATACAGTCTCCTGGGTAGCTCTTTCCTTTTTTTTAATGTTGCATGTGTGTTATGAAGTTTATATACAAGTATCTTTTGCATGTTATAGCCATATAATGCATATGCTTCATTCCATCTTCTTATAACCTTCAAAATCAAGTTTTTTTCCTTAAGTTTGATGCTGAGATAGATATAGATATAATATACCCTCTAAAAGATTAAAAAGTTTCTCAGTAACTCATGCAAAGCCATTTGAACACTAGGTCCATGATTAACCTTCCTGCACTGAACAAAGACAGTACACAGGAAGAGAATAACACTGTGTCAAGGTAGAGAGAATCACCTCAAAAGATGATGGATAATTATACCTACCAGGAGTGTCAGTGCTTCAGGATTGTCCTTGTAGCATGCTACCATTATAGGTGTGTTCCCTGCTTCACCTTCCAAGTTAACATCTGTACTGCTATGTTGGACTAAAATCTAAATGTTTAAGAAAACATTCAGTCAACCATAAGCCAAACACAACAACAAAAGCCTATTCCATTATTTTTGTTGTTTACAACCCATAGCACTCTTGCAACTTGCTCATTTTGCATGGCAAAAGCCCACAATGCATAGGCAGAGGAGATACAAAATGCAGGAGAATACAAAAATATGCTGGTGAAAAATGCAGATATGAACATATATGAACTACAATTTTTTCCAGCAGACAGCCAGGTAACTAAGTTAAACTCTGCACATAGCTGCAAAGGATTTTAAAGTCTGATTTAACAATAGCTCAATAATGGGAGAAACTAATTTCTGTAGCACATTGCAGATAAGGATTTTCAACTGAAGTTTTCAACAGACAATTCCTTGGCAAGTGGCAATGTTGTGGAATCTGCTCAGTTAGGAATCTGCTCAATTGGACCGTAAAATAAGGGGAGATGGGGTTTGATGAAAACTGGGACCTTGCAGTCCTGAACTCCTGCTCCAGTCTCTAGGTTAACAGCTGACACTGAACTATCAGTATCATCAATTATCTCTATGACTGCTTCCAGCACTTTTTGAGAAGCAAAGGATCAGGAAATGGTAATGACCATCCTGCATTGCTTATTTATTCCCCTAGCTACATACTTATTTAATTGTCTTTCAGTAATTCCAGTTATTTATTTTTTCTGTACTAGAGGAACTGGTACATTTTAATCACTCTCAGGCAATTTGGCAATAAAAACCAAGGGAGAATGAGTTTGAATAAACAACAGAGTGGGAAAAAAATGAAAGCACAGATTTAGTCAAGAACAGAAGTACAGAAGCTGATAAAAAGCCCATTTTAAAAATGTCATGGATTTCAGATTTCATTGTTCTTAATTCATGATAAATACAGGTTTTGTACAAGATTTGAGGACACTGAAACATTTCTAAAGAATTCTGAGACTTGAATACAGATAACATGTGTTTCTTTCTCCTGTGTGGATGAACTAGAAAAAGAGACAAATTTAAAGAGAAAAGTAAGTGTTGCAATTTTAAGGTTGTATTCATCTAAAAAATTTAAGAACTTTAAAAACTCTAAAATTCTATCCCTATGTTGCATATGAAGTGAAAACATTCTCTTGCACTTAGACAAATGGTTAAAAAATGATGCTGCTTAAACTCTCAATGCTGGTGCTATTTTACAAGGTTCTACATGGACACCTTAGTAATTTCTTCACAACACTTTTTTGTGATTTCTAATTGCAGACTAGTTCTGCTACTATTCAATTGATTATTAGAATGTTGGTTCTAAGAACTGCTTTCTGACTAACCTGTTTTTTATTTTAAAAATACACTAGTTTCCAGAAAGTGTTGATACTTCTACGGCATCCTATACAACAGTAAAAAAAAATCAGAACATTATAATTTGAAGTAACATATGCCTACCTGAAGTTTCAGTCTTACAAAGAACACTTTTAAAGAAAGTCCCTTGTGTTTGGAAAACTGAAAATCATTTTAGGTGAAACATAATGACTACTATCATAGCACAAACATCAGTATTTCTATAAATCAGTAAGTTACTTTCTACTTGCAGTACTAGGAAGACACAAGCATTTCTATAGGCATCACGTCACACATCCTGCTCACTAAAGGAAACGTATGAGGAGATATGGCATACATCAACAAGGCCTTGGTGCTCTGCACGCAGCTGCTGCTGAGCTACTTATCAAGTGTGTACATTTATGTGGACTTTAGACTCACCTTCACAATTTCGTTGTGCAGGGACTGAACAGCCATATGCAAAGGTGCCATCATATTGGAGTTGAGAATGTTTGGATTGGCTCCTCTGCTGAGGAGCAAACGAACGCTTTCAATCTGGTTTTTCTTCGTGGCCCAGTGCAGTGGGGTATTTCCAGAAGAATCCATCACATTTAATACTAAGTCAAATGAGAGAAAATGAAACAGAACAAAAACCAAAGCAAAACCATCAAATGTTCTGATTGCACTGAAAAAAAAGGCACCCTCAGTGAATGTTTAGGTCTGTGCTACTGTATTTCTTTGAAAAAGGAAAGGAAAAGATTTCATGAGATGCAGGGCATTGTGTTAAATTGATTAAATATTGTCCTGAATATACAGTATTTGTGAGAGAAATTGGAAACCTGTCTATTTCTTGCCCATTATTATACATATTCTTTTCCTCATGCCAAGAGTTACTTGATTTCCCTCTCTCCTTGACTCTTTTTCCTATTTTATTTGCAGCTATTTGTTTAGAGGCTGCACAAAATAAACAAGTGCGAAGAACTGAAATAAGAGGTAACAAATAAGTTCTTGCAAAATGTAAGGAAATTAAAGACCATATCTACTGTTTCACTTCAGAACACAAAAGTAAATCAGTTCACTCCAGTTATAAAAATGATCTGTTCTACACATACATTTTGAGCTTCAAAGCTGAAGATAAACTTCAACAAATATCCTAAAAAATTAGGAAAAAATGACAGACTGAAAATAAAAAAAAATATATTTCAGCCAGAATAATCTAAAATTAGATTGCCCATCAACAGGTGAAAAAGCCAAGCTTTTCAGGGCCACTGTAGGTTTTCTCAGTAGCCTACAGTCTATCATTGGAGTCCGATGTAGTTCACAATGCTTATTATATAATAGATACATAACATGAATAAGGAAGACAGAAAGTCTTCTGTACGTCACTGCAGTTTTCTTTTTCATACCTGCAGACTATCTGAGTGTCAAGCAAAGTAAGGCATATTGATTCACTGCATTAGAGGGAAAACAGTCCTACATAACAAGGGCGACCCAAACCACACCCAAGACAGCGCAAACTGTGGCACACAGTTTGAATTATACTTGAATCTATAAATGCAGATAACACGTATCAATCCTGTTTCAGCTGGATAACAGACACCTTGGTTATTGAACTTTTGTATCCTGCTAAATAAAGTCATTCATAAAATGCATGTTACCTTCACAGGAAGAATCGTCTATGATCAACTGCATTAGTTCTATTTGTCCTCCTTCCGCAGCGTGATGCAGCGGGGTGGCGTTTAATTCATCCACTTTGGTAAGCCCAGAACGATTCTTCTTAATGAAGCTCCGTAGCCTACAGGCACTGCCATCTGAAATAACCTGTTTTGGATAAAAACACTCTCCTAAAAGGCTGGAAGTCAGCAATGCTATAATGGGTTTTTGTGGGCATGTTACCACCCAGTAACTCCCTCCCAGCTGTTTGGTTTCATGCAGAAGTTCACAAATCATGATCGGATTGAGCCAACAGTGAAACTCTGATTGGTTTAACTGACTGAAATATAAGATCCAGATGAGACACAGTGCAGAATGAACAAAATTGGGAATCATCTAGAACACACTGTTTTCTCTTCTGTAGTGAGCTCAAGATCCTTCCTTCACCACAGAAAATCTCAAACAAGCAAATTCATCACTCCCTACTCTTTCCTGTAGTGGCCATGTCAAATGAATGCAAAAGAGAGGAAAATTAATAATCTTGATAAATTCCTTTTTTTAGATCTTTCTACAGAGACTGATACTGTGTCCTTGGCTTTCAAGTTCAGCCATTGGGCTTCTGTGATGTTCTTTATGTCAGAGAAACCAATATATTTTTTAATTTCAGCAGCATGCTTAGAATATCAGACTGTTATCTCAGCCTGAAACAACCCAGTATCTGCCCAGTGAGCCCACTGACAGCTTGATATATTCCAGGTACTATGCTTTACAATCAAAGCCCACTATGGAAACTCTGCTGATTCTTATTTTATGATATTCTCCAAATATTTTTGTTACAGTGATTCAGACCCCATATTTCTATGTGAAGAAAAGTGATAGAAAAAAATGATTGCAGTAGAATGGGCAGGAATTTAAAAAACAGATATGAAAAATTAAGAAAGAATAAAAAAGAAAAACGGTTCAACTACATCGGATGGAAAAAAAGGAGAAAAATGCATATCTAAAGTACTGCAAACCTTCAAAGGTGTGTAAGCAAGCAAAGAATAAAAAAAGGGAATTTCCTAAAATCACTGCTCCTTTTACACCTGTAAAAGAAAAGGAAAACTTTGCTCTCCAGGATCCCCTGAGTCACAGACTCAACAATTTTTGCTGCAAATATACATTATAGGGCAGCCCATTCATGAACTTGAGCACGTGTTTAGCTTCATTCAGCTTAATAGTCCCACTGACCTCAGTGAGATTACTCATGTCAATAGTGCTACAAATGCGTTTAAACATTTAGAAGACTGAGGCCAAACACAAAGCTAGTGTTTGCCTCAAAAGTGCAATCAGAAAAAGCTAATTGAAAACATGTGATACAATTGTGGAAAGGGTATTTAAGATGAATCAACTGTCACAAAAATAACAGCTCAATTACACACACAAATATCTATACATTTTAAACACACCAAAAAGCTATCTAAGAAAACCTTATTAGAGACCCCCGTATTTTCTAATATTCTACCTTTATTATTTCTATTGATTTAGACCACATTTTTCCACTTTTAACACTGGATTTATTTCTCAATGTAAGACAAAATGTGGCATGATGATAATTTCTATTGCCAAAAGTAAGATTTATCAGCCAATATTGCAGTGTTTCACTAACAAAACAAGGAAGAAAGAACTCAGGTGTTCTCACTACTTGGGTTGGTTAAAAACAGCAAAGCAAGCTATTTTAAACAATAGCAGCTCCTTTGCCCTGTACCTGAACAGCTCTGTAGTGACAGATCACCCACCAGAGTGACAAGCCACATTAGGCTGGAGAGGTGTTGCTCAGCTCTACAGCTAGCACACAGAAAACGTACGTGAATGGAAATGACCTCAGGAGGTATTTAAACCCACCTATAAACTTTGTCAAATTTGTTTAGATTGCTGTTAAACATCTCCAAAGTTATCCAAGTCTTCCATCCTGTAAGCAAACTCT
Organism: Pachycephala philippinensis; assembly: GCA_013397055.1. Classification (NCBI taxonomy): domain Eukaryota; kingdom Metazoa; phylum Chordata; class Aves; order Passeriformes; genus Pachycephala; species Pachycephala philippinensis. The sequence continues at coordinate 569,484 of VWZT01005798.1, read as the reverse complement.
TCCTTTGCTTAATTATTCTTACCCTTAAAAAAGGCCTCGCTAGATTTTGGTCTAGGTGTTCCTAACAGCAATACAAATACATGACTTCTCTTCCTATTCTCTATTAAAAGTGGGAAGATATGATGTCCTTCCCGGCTGCAATCTCACTTTTGTAGGTTGCACTGCTGGTTCCCTTTCCTTTCATAACAGTTCCAGTGCTTCTAAACTTTTCTTTCGTGTCATTTTTGTTAGCTGATCTATTCATTTCTATCATGACCTCTGGACTTCCCTCTAAGACGTGGTCTCTTTCTGTGTCCAGCGGGAATGTGAGTTCTGTGTCAGCAGCTGCCACCCACCTCCTCCTCCGCCTGCTCCCGTACCTTGCCGCTCGCCCTGGGCCACACAACATCACTGTCCTGTGCCTTCCCACCGCCCGGCCAGAAGACTCCCAGCCTGTCTCCCATCCCGCACAGATCCTCCCTCCCGGCTCCGCTGAGTGAGCGGAAAGGGTCTCCTGGAGGAATGGATCCCTGGGACATAACCACTGCCGAGCCCGCACAGCTGCAGAGACCCTCGG